>JAMKCH010085302.1:0-147573 GCA_023653785.1 Ophioderma brevispina
GTTCATTTGTATCAGGTTGCCCTGCCGGCACATTTGGAACTGCCTGTAACCACACTTGTCACTGCGCTCTCGGAGACAGCGTATGTAACCCTAGGACAGGAGAATGTACATCTGGAGAATGTTCCACACAGTGGAGTGGAAAAGCGTGTCAAGGTATGTTGAAATACAGACTTCAATGTCGATCTAACATAATTTGTTTTTAAGGGCAATACGGTGGCTTCACCTTTACCACCCTTAGCAATCTATCAGGGAATTACACAAGGTTTATTTGTTTGTTCGGTATTTATTCCAGCAAATTCAATCAATACAAAATGTACTGGTCTCCCAGCGTGGACGAAAGAGATAAGAAGGAACCACAACGACTTCCAAAATCCGATTTTAATCTGTTTATCCATTCACCCGCACAAAAGGAAGGGATACAACAGCCACCCTTTGTGATCATAATCCCTCTGCCGCAATCGATGATTGGCAAGCAATCACTACTGTAGAATATTTTGAAAACTCTGGCCCGAATTCTCAAACGATGTTTAACGCTAAAATAAACGCATTCTCAAAGCAACTTCAAACGCTGTTAAATTAGCAGTTCATCGTTAAACATGTCTAAAAAATTGTTAAACTAGACTTGGTCCGGGGGTCGTTTTTAAGGAGTGTTTAACTTCACGCTTCCATCAAATGCCAGATATTTTCAACTATAGGCGTTGCACGGGAGGTCAATAAGTTATACTTGGCCAGACCTGCCTTCAGAACACCCCAAGCATGCAGAAAATACAAAAGAAAGAATCACCATGTGAGAAATAGAGGAAATTTCAGTGTGAACCAGGTGCATGTATTGTATTCTTCTCATGCTTGGAGGATCTGGAGGACAAACAAAGTCCAGTCAATATAATTTACCTTCCGTGAAGGGCCCTATATGTGTATTTGATACTCGTTGTTAGACCAGTTTTCTCCTTTATTTCTCTTATCTCTCTTTTCCGAGTCCTCAGTTGATTTCTTCTCGTCCATTTTTATGCTTGTGTGTATCAGTTATAGTGTCGAATGATAGCAAGTGCAACACAGCGACATACAAAAGTTTTGAATAGGCCCGGTGTTTTTTTCTCCATCACTGAACACATCGCTGAACAAATTCTAAGTTCCTTGCATAACGCGACATTCTTGAAATTTACCCGCGGACTTCCTGCGTAGCATCAACAAGTACGGAAGGCATTGGCTGACATAAATTTGAACCGGGGGCCGTCTTGGATTTTCGTTGGGCACCCATGCTCGTTCCAGGGGTTCTTAAAGTTACCCCTAACGGGACCAATGTTCAGTAAAAAAATATACCCGGCCCATAATTGGACGAACTTAGGTGAAATTATACTAGTTTTCAGTGAAAATATACACCTAACGGCACAGCAGTAATATGACATCCAAGAAAGGTTACTGTGCTGCTATTTTAAATATATTTTCCACTAGTATTATCCGAGTTAAATACTCTTTTGAAATTCCACTTATAATGTATGCACAATTTTTCACTAGCTTTCACTGTACTGCATTACTTACATAATTATTTATCATATTGTTTTTGCTGTGGGCCTATTCTATGATGAACAAATAAAAATTGAAGATTGAAGGTTATTTGCAGTGAGATTATACCCCTTTGAAGGAATTGTTCTCAATATATGAAAAAAAATACACATCTAAAATAGCCAATATACAAGAAAAATGACACTTCTACTTCAAGAAAAAGTACACCATTAGGGTTATTTTGCTGATATGTTTAGGTTAATTTTTCCTATTTGTATCATTGAACCAGTCACAATCACAACTGAATTTGTACCCCCAGTGGGACTAGAACTTGATTAATTTTAATTTGATACCCATAGCCGTAGTTCCAAGAACCCCCCGGACGTGTTGATCGGTTTCCATGGGAACCGCCATATATTTGAGTATTTACTTCGCAATCATCCGTAAGAAACAACGACCTGAGAATTCTCTCGAGCGAGAACATCTGAATAGGATTATCCTCGGATAATAACAATTGCAATTATGGGGCGACAGATAGATGTTCAAACGTCAAGTGGGTCGTTGTGGTTCCTTCTTATCTCTTCCGTGCTCTTCCAAGCCCGGATTTACTTACCCCACTAACATGTTTAAATGGATGATATATAGTAAAATAAATATAGTATATTACATAGCATATTAAATTGGTCTAATTTGTATAATGTGTTGGACGGTAATTCTGATGATACAAAACGAAAGTTACGGTCTTCTGATATTACGCGGCTTGTTATCTTTGTACCAAGCGTAGATTTGGTAAGAGAATCATTTAAGGTCACTGACCCAAGGCTCTGGAACAAGCTTCCCGCGCTAGAGAGGCACCTTCCACTAGTTATTATATTATGACGTCTTCGTTATGGCCCTGTAATTCTAGCAAGGTGTTCATTTGGCATTAACTTAAAAAAATAATTATAACTCCAAAAATCGTGCTATGATCATCACTTCACAAAGCACTACTAGACCTATAATGATTTCATGGATTTTTGAGCAGAACGATAACTGTACATAGACATCGCAATTGTTTTTAAATATATAGCGTAGTTTCATTTCAGTATGTTGCAATGGATATTTTTCTTTTGGAACATTTCCAGTAATGTAGTCAGAAATTACCCAGCAATCAATTTCTGGTGATGTGAAAATCGTCATACATTATCAAGCCCGCAAGTGCTCGTGTTGCAGGAGTGTGTTGGAAGATTTGAGGAAAGTATTTATACCAGTTGAACGGGTTCACAATTCAGTTGTTAACCCAATCCGAAAGTATTTTATTTTTGATCCACTTAATTTCATGCGCGAAGCAGGAGGGTGCTGAGGGGTTGCGAGCACCGGAGTCTAAAAAACGAAAGAAAAAAAAGGAGAGGGCATAAAAATAAGGACTAAGATTGCGTAAAAACCCAAATCTTTCGAGGCTTATCCCCTTGGACCCCCACCAAGGCTCTGCCCCAGGACCCCTCAGGGGCCTTAAGCGGCCACTGGACCCCTACCGTTGTTTGATCGTTCCCGGCATCCGATGATGGGATGTGCGCGATACTGTTAGCCGCATGAAATTACAGATCGCCTTTAATTAATTGATCAGTGTAACTGATGAATACCGTCTTCATTGTTGCCATCACTGACATTGAATTATTTTTTGTTTTGTCTAATCATGGTACATAAAAATACAGTCTTTTGTCAGTAAACAATGTTTTAACATTCTTTAATTCACATATATAGTCATTATTTTATTTTATCCAAAACAGCAAAAATATGTTGGAATTATTATTCAGTGATATTAATGATTAATGCACTTAGTAGTTATAAAGTAAAGAGGCCTATTGGCGTATTGTAGTTACATACTAATTGGTAGAAAGGAATGACAAACTGCATAAGATTAGAGGCGCAGCATATTGCAAGATGTAGGATGAGGACACGGCAAAGGCGGAGGGTACAGGCGCGGTGCCATTCAGACATTACAAACTATTTATACCGTGCCCGGGACATATTATGCATTGTATGCTTACAATCTATACGTACGGTGGTTTGGAGCAAAGGTACCTATAGGTTTGGAGATGTTTTGGGACAAATTAGGTATATACGAAAGCTAAGAATCTAAGAAATCCATCAGTCTAGATTATATTTATAAACGGAATTCCTCAACGACATATAAAGGACTGAAACTAGATAAAAATCTTTCAATGGATATCGCCATTGCTTGTAGATTAGGTTAAATGTTAAAATAAGGGACAGGTACCTATGTAAAAGTGACGTGTTACTAAATGAATTGGCATATTAAGAAAGCTAAGGAATCCGACTTTAACATAAGCTTGTTTATCTTGTGAGGTTTAATGTCACGGCAAAATTATGAGGTGATGGAGGAATCACCAGTGCGTACAAAATCCTATACCCGAAAATGTGTTTCTTGCATGCTATCCCACACTTGCATGGAAGATGTCCTGCATAGTTTGTAATGAAGGTTTAGTACTAATCAAAATATACAAAACAAGAGACATGGACAAGAAGCTTATTTGAACCAAAATAAAAGAAAAATACTAGTTATTTTATTCTCCTAGTTTAATTCTTACATGGTTATAGGGAATTTAAAATATCGTTAGGCGCATTTTTGAGAGAAAATGGTAATGTTAGTGTAATGATCTAACTTTGAGGCATATTAAATGTATTTTGAATTATGATTACTGGAATTATTTCCAAACTGAAAGATCTGTTTTCAATTCGCACACAGTGCCGGGGACGGTCTCTGGGTTAACAGTGTTGGAAGATGATACGGAAACAAATACTGTTGAGATCCATTGGGATCCATTAAGGGAGTATTCGTGTCCTGGATTAAGTTATATGGTTGAGTACGAGTTAGTCAGCAACGATCAATGTCAAATCGAGCTTGACTCACGTATTCGATTGGCTGATCAAATCAACGAATCAAGCGCTATTCTAACAGACGTAGACTATCATTCTACATACATGGTGTATGTTAAAGCCTTTCATCCAGCAGGAAGTGGACAATCTGTGAAGTTGTTAACACAAACAAGAGAAACTGGTAAGAAGTAAATGCATTTTTACAAAAGACCCCTATTACCCTTACACCATTATAAAATTACTGTTTCCCGACAGACATTTTCTAGAGAATTTATTCATGCTAGTTAACAGCAGTTACCCCGCTGACTGTATGCTACGTACTTTTCATTTTCTTTCGTAAAATTCCAGTTCCAAGACAACCGCCAACGAATGTTGAAATCCACGATCAAACGGCCAACTCACTCAGTTTTTCTTGGGATGTGCCGAGTTGCGGGGATAGAGGTGGCGTGATATCGTCGTATTTATATCGGCTAGGCAGCCCTAATGGAACAGCGGAGGGAAGCATAAAGGATAACGTGATTACCTTCAACAATCTGAAACCATTCACGTCGTATGAATTTAGTGTAGCGGCTTCAACCGTTGTCGGCAGAGGGCCCTTTTCAACAAGAAGTATATATAACACCTCAGAAATCGGTAAGAATAAAAAATAAACTCATCTAGATGAAGTTCGACATGAGTTTTTGATATTTTAAGAATCTATAATAAAAGTTATAGTAAAAAGAAGTAGCTGTTAGTAAGGTAGCGACGCGCTACCCGCTCTATTAGCTTTGGTTTTAACCTACATTTCAAATATCAGTGTTGCAGAAAATATTCATGCTGTTTTTATCCTCTAAAATGTATGTGGGATAGTTTATGGAAAGATATGTTATTTATACTCAATATATATAAACACAACCAAAAAAGTAACTCCCCACCCCTGAAATTTGTCTGTCAAGTTCAAACGATACATTGCATTATACATTATGGGACATAATTGGAAACGGTGTTTATTTACGCGCATTTTGACACATCATTTGTGGTGATTGATAAAGTATTGTTGAAGTTATGCCCACTTGACCGAACCCACCCCAGGATTTAAAAGTTGCAGTAAGCCCTATAGAGAAGGAGATTTAGTCACGCAGAGAAGAAGAAGATTACACCGATTTCAATCTCTATCGCTATGATTGTCAACAGGATTTACTGCAACGTTTAAATCCTGTGGTGGATTCGGTCAAGTGAAGTCGGGCAGCAGCATATGGTACAACATTTGGACGAAGAATTTCCACGACATACCAGTTAGCATTCAAATTTCAGACGAGCTGTATAAGTGCCGTAAGAAATTAATGTCAAGAGTTAGCTGAGAGTGAGTTCGATTAACACAATAGTGAAGACTCAACTTTAAGTGTTTGAATCAGCCGAAGTAATGATATCACATTTGTGACTTTTGAAGACGCCTCATTTTGTCTTTAATCGCAGTAAGAACTATAGAGAAGGAGAATTACTCATGCAGTGAAGAAGAGGATTGCACTGATTTCAATTTGTAACAGTATAATTGTCAATAGGATTACTGCAACTTTTAAATCATGGGGTGGGTTCGGTCAAGTGGGCATAACTTCAACAAGACCCCTTCGATCGCCACAAAAGAGGTGTCAAAATACGCGTAAATAAACCCCCTTCCAATTATATTCCATATTGTATAAAACCAAGATGTATCGTTTGAACTTGGAAGACTAATTTCAGGGTGGGGAGTTTTGGGGTGTGTTTATATATAACGTATAAGAATAGATAGGCCTAAAGTCTGGCGCAGTCTGACAGTGCATTTATAACAAGATATAAATGTCACTGAGTAGAAATACAAGGCCCCGATATGCGTGGAAGTTGCCGACATTTTTGGCAAGACTTTCCATATGTACCCCCTCTCATATTTTACATGCACATAAAAATGTATTATTTAAAACATCATAATTTTTTAAAAAAAAGGCCAAAATTTAAATTTAAATTAAATAAATTTTGTATCCACTTTGTAAATAATACGAGGGGGGTACATACTGGAGTGGAAGTACAGTCTTCGCCTTTTTTTTCTAGAGGCTGGTAAAAGAGGGTATTGAATCAATGGAGACTAAAAAAGTGTTTGCCATAACCCGACATCTCCACATGGATATCAGCTGCGGCAGTTAATGGTCGCCGAGTGAAACAACAGGAAGTTGGCTTTTTGCTTGGCATATTGGCGGGGAAACAAAGCTTACACATCTGGTGCCACATATTCCACACAGAGTTCTATTGTTATACAAAATTACTTAAATGTGACAAGGTGTTTCCGCCCATATTGCCAAGGCAAAAGAAACTTGCTGTTTTCAATCGGCGCCATGTGAGAGTCAGTGGCCACCACCGCACTGAAGGCGTTGGAAGTGTATGATAAATAATCAATCCTTTAAAAATGGTAGGGCGAGCAAAGATGAACTATCCACTGTAAATGGTATCGAAAGTACAGATACAGTAGGAACGCCACCGGCGGTACTTCCGGATTTTTTTACAGAACGCGACCCTCCATATTTTTTTATCAGACGTGTCGAGTCTAAAGAAAATTATAAAAATTGAATTGATATTGAAATTTCGTTCAATTTAGTAACTTACCATGCATAGATAAGATACTAACCTTAAAATATTTCCAGTAAACTTGTAGAAATATGTGTATTCCTTTGCGAGAAATTAAACTAAACAGCCGAAACATACTACGTTAAAATGGCGAAGTCGGAGTCACGAATACAAAAAAGAACATCTTTCGGCCCATGAAAAATATTCACGGAAAAGGCTACAGATTAGATTTGGAATCCCACCAACATTGGATATTCTCGCTCAAAAATCACAACTTGTTTCTCCACGACATCGTGTCTTTTTTTGTTGCAGCTCGCGACCTTGTTGGAACAATTTACGCGTTCCATCCGCCATGCTACTCTCTGATGTTTGCAAACACTTGTAAAAACCCTCTGCTTACTTCATACAGCCATGTCTCTCCATTTGCCATGTATATCTATTTGCTGTTTTTGTAGTTTAAGATTGTAACTAAGATAGTTTATTTAAGTCATAATGTGGAGTTTTTGTTTGTAAGGGCATAGAGACCTTCTGTTTTATGCCTCAAAGCATCTCATTATTATTATGACTTAATATTATTATTATTATATATTATATATATAAGGGGGGTATGGGGTCTGAATATTATAAAAAATTGTTCTAATCCAGTAAATGAGATAATGCAAGGCTAAATTGTGTAGTACTGTAATGTAGCGAAAATGCTTTTTAGTCGATCGCAATCGGACATTCGTTTTCGGCGAGTATTGCTGATCAAAGGGAAGCAGGGTACGCGAAATTTGCCAAAATGCATCATCTCCTATATTTTATCATGTGAAAAATTTCAAGGGTATATTGTAATAATAGTTAAAAGATATTTTTATGAACTATTAACATTCATTCACTTTGGGCTGAATGACGTATATAATACTTATATTATCTTTCCATAATTTAAAAGTTATTAAAAAAAAAAAAAAAAAACTGATTTTGATTATTTTATTGTTGTCTCACCCTGGTGCGATATTTATAGAAAATTATTAAAAAAATTAATTACGGAACAATGGATCACCTATGGCGAGTGATAAAATCTTTCATTAATACTTAAAATTCAGTATAAAATGAAATTTAAAAATAATTCCTATTTCACATCAAAACGCCCTCATTTTGTCTAAATGGTTTCTAGGGCCTATAACTCGTTTCGTAAAATACGCAAACATCCCAAAACGAGAAACGAACGTCACTAGCACGCTACAATTGTATGAACATGAAATTTGGCACACATATTAAGCACATATAGGCCGAGTGAACCATGAGGCCCGATTTTCAAAATTGGTGTTCCAATTCCTAATTACGACGACGAACTACGAAACACGTATAGGTGAGGCGGCAATAAAAAGAAAGTGAACTGAAAAAATTCTACCGAAAAACCTGGCAAAAAGAAAAAGTAGGAAGAAAATGGGCAGACCACGCAAAAAGTAGGGTAAAGGCAGAAAATAATTGGACAAACCATGATATGATGGGAGATCAATACAGAGTGGAAAAATGCAGGAAGTGAAATACAGGAACGGGAAGGGAGGAAAAGAGATTACAGATAAAGACGGAGGAGGCAGAGAGGAGATAATAAGCTCACAAACACGGAAGGCGAGGACTCGAATCAAAGAACAACTTGGGAACAGGAGAGGAGAGGATACAGGCAGAAAGTAACTTAAAGGGGGAGGCCGTTTGGAGTCGCCTGAAATTATGCGATGGGTCGATTGCCGGTTGCATGGCAACGGTATCAAAAAACCGGCTTCATGGTTCACTTCGTATTTACCTCCTGCATACGTCACCCAAGTTTCGTCCCGTAGCATGTGAGTTATTTATAGTTACATCTTTAAGTGTTTAGCCAATCAGAGGCCTTACGGTGTTACCATTGCACCAAGCAAAATTTTCATGGATTTAAAACTTTGTACATGGGCTACAATATAAAACTATAAACATGTCATACCACTTTAGGAAAATTAAGAAAAAGCTTTCAAAGTTCACGGCTTCAGACCCATACCCCCCGTAAAATCCCAAACAAAAAAAACTAGTGCAAGCTTATTTTTAGTAAAGATGTTAAATAGTATAAATCGTATTGATTTTGTTTAATCCCATGATGATCTTCAACAGTTTTCCTCGCCTTCAATTAATAAAATAAAGGTCATAGATAAACAAATGTGGCTTACTCTTGGGACTAGAATAATGATTTAGTCCCAACGATTTGCTCAATTAAAACACTTTAAATGAATTACCACAGTAAAAAAAACTTCTGCTCCTATTGACGAAGTATCATGCGAGTTTGGGGGACACTTGATACGATAGTTCTAAGTGTGCATGTTTCAAAACGCGCGTGTCTCAACACTTTCATTATGAAGTTAGAAAAATCCCTTAATAATGTCCACCACTTTAAAAATGTTTTGACCTAGTTTCATTTGAATAAACTAAAATAGCACTAACAGGGTTGTGCTGGGTATTTGACTATTCAGTATTATAATGATCTGTAACATGCCGAACTAAAGTTCTTACAGACCCAGATGGATCATGAAGTGTTTTTACCTAACTCTCGATTTAATAACAACTATGGAGGTCAAAATTGTCAAGTTTAAACACTTCTGGTCAAATTTCGCTTATTTCCCGGTCATTAAAATGACTAGAAATCTCGTAAAGGTTCTATTTTTACGCGGGCGCCTAGTGAAAATCGACGAGACATTTTAAGTTATTCAGGTGTACCATTAACAAATATTTTTTTTTCTCTCACAGATTTGTTGGCATTGACGAATTCTCAGATGAAGAAAACTGTAACGTCAGTGGTAAGATTTTGAGGCATGCAATTGTATTGTGTAGTAGAAATTAAGGTAATGGTTTGTGAAAGTAAATCCCCGGAAATCTGCTAGGTAACTACCCAACTTTCTAATCTATAGAGCAAAAGCTAAAGACTGTAAATTGCCTTATTTTATTCAGAGCCAAAAAATGGCTCGGACATAACGCCCTTGCAAATATAAATTGTGGACTAGCATTAAGGTATTAAGATTCATCCTGTTTGATTTTACGAGTTCATAACAACATTTTACCCTGTTTTAATTAAGCTTGATGGATTATCAGTCACATCGCAAGATCCTAACAGTTGGAACAATGCCAATGGCAACCGCATGAAAATCTTGCGACGGATTGCTATAAAACGCTCAGGGGTTTGCTGGCAACTCAAGATCACTGTGAATCCAAGTTAGAAAAATGACGTTATTATTCATGAAAACGTCACAAGTACTATAACGACTTGAGGAGTTACAACCATATTCGTGTATGTATATTATGTTGAAGGGATAAACTATAAACAGGAAAAAGGGAGGACGAAAAATTCATATTTGGAATAACAGATGAAGAAAGTAAGTTTTAAAAATCTACCGTGAAATTTGAAATTCATTGAACGACGTTTATTTAATGTTAAACATTAGATGCTTAAAAGGACGAGGAAAAAGGTTACTTTGGAAATGTTGTTACTCCTTCGAAAGAGTTCACTATGTTTGCGTTAAAAACAGATTTATTTAGAAAAACTATTCTAAAACGCTCGTCAGTGGTTTTTTCATCTTTACTGAATAACCATCACAGCGAAAATTTCTGTTCGGTGATCTGTGATAGAATAATGATACACAACTTTGCTGCTTGATGTAACGGTAGTAAGAAGTAACGGTAGTAAGAGGAGTTGGGCAAAGTTATTATGAAGTGCCCTTCAAAGAGTTGTACCTAGATCCCATACCCACTTGGTTGGTAAAGAAACATTTGAAGACTTTATTACCCGGTCCTTAACACTATTGTCAATACTTCCCTCTCCTCGGGTATGGTTCCTACTGAGCTCTGTAAAGCCATCGTTACACCAATCTTGAAAAAAAGCCACCCTGGACAAAAATCAATTGGGTAACTATCGCCCTGTTTCCAACTTACCATTTGTTGGCAAAATTGATTGAAAAAGTTGTCTCCACTCAAGTTTCTGAGTACATTAATGAAAATGCTTTGTCTGATCCATACCAGTCTGCTTATAAGCAGGCTCATAGCACTGAGACTGCATTGACCAGTGTCCAAAATGACATCCTCAGGGCATTTGATGACCAGCAAGCCGTTTTCCTCCTTATGTTAGATCTTTCAGCGGCTTTCGATACCGTAGACCACGGTATCCTTCTGGAACGGCTTGCTGGTGATTTTGGTCTCTGTGGCAAAGTCTATAGTTGGTACCAGACTTATCTTGGTAGCAGAACTAGTAGAGTTAGTGTCAAAGGGGCCTTTTCAGATGACAAAAAGCTCATTTATGGTGTCCCCCAGGGCTCGGTTATCGGCCCTCAGGCTTTTACCTATTACACACGCAGAATGGGACAAATTATTGAAAGTCATCAATTACATTATCACATTTTAGAGATGATGTACAGGTCTATGCAATTTTTGACCAAAATCGTCCTGGTGATGCTGTTTGCGCTTTATTCAAGTTAGGCCGATGTGTGGATGAGTTGCAGTCCTGGATGCTTAGTAATAGGCTAAAGCTTAATCAGGGTAAAACCGAATTTTTTATTGCCTCCTCGGCTCATCACTACAGTGCCCTTCAACATCTGTCTCTTCATCTGGGTGATCAAGAAATTCGCGTTCATCCCCCTCCATTCGTAATCTGGTGTAAACATTTGATCATTCCATGGACAATGATGATCACATTTCCCAATCTGGCTCGTTCCATCAACTGGCAGCTCCGTAATATTAATCGTGTCAGGAAATATCTTGCATAAAACCGCGAAAAATGTCACAACATTGGTTCGTACACTTATCTTATCCAAGCTTGATTACTGTAAACTCTCTATGATGGCATTGACAAGAAAAACCTCAACCGGCTTCAGAGGCTACAAAACAGAGCTGCGCGTCTTATTTTCATGAAACCCAACGCACTCACACTTCACCGCTCCTCCAGTCTCTCCACTGGCTACCTGTGGCCAAGTATCATTTCAAGACTCTTCTTCAAACATACAAGGCCTTCCATCGACCTCAGTTCCAAGTTAATATTCCTCTTAATTTCATGCCACAAGACACCTTATGTCCTTCGATCTGATGTTGCTGTCACCTTTGATGTCCCTCGGGTCAAGAAATTGACTGGCGACCGCGCCTTTTCCATCGCAGCGCCCGTCTGGGATGATCTTCCCAGTGGTATCAGGAATCAGAGTAACATCCCAGCACTTAGAAGCATTCTAAGTCACACCTTGTCCCTAGTATCTAATGTTTTTTTTTTTTTTTTTTTTTGCGCTTTGTCTACTATTGTAAAAGGCGCGTTATAAATCCCATTGTTATGTTATGTTAAGATCTCATCTTGTCTTCACATTTTACTATCACAGAACCCAGTGGACCTCCTACAGATCTGAAAGTCATGTCCGTGGGGTTTTGACTTCATAGCCTTTGATTGGGATCTTCCATCATGTGGTCAAAGACATGGCGAAAGCCATTTCATTTACCTACAAGTTTGCAAGCCCAACCAATGAGATAACGTATTCTACAAGTGACGATGCAACTAGCATCAGTGGATTAAATTCGTCAACGGAGTACTCTTTTACCGTAGCAGCTACCACAAAAGCTGGCACAGGACCTTTTAGTGAAGTAATCTACCGAGAAACTAAAGGTAACCTGATCAAAGAGATGCTCATATGCTGTTATTTAAAGAGCACAACAATGTTTGAGTTGGCAAAATGTAACAATTTGATGGCTACAAAAAGTGTACAAACAGGGATCGATCATATGATCAGTGTGAATGTGAAGTGCTCTAATGCGTCAGAATTTAAAGTTCTTTCATAAAAGCTACTCATTATTCACAATATTATGACGAAAGAAAGAAAGAAAGAAAGAAAGAAAGAAAGAAAGAAAGAAAGAAAGAAAGAAAGAAAGAAAGAAAGAAAGAAAGAAAGAAAGAAAGAAAGAAAGAAAGAAAGAAAGAAAGAAAGAAAGAAAGAAAGAACCTCCCTCCCTCCCTCCCTCCCTCCCTCCCTCTATAGTGATCATGAGAACAGATGAATTTGAAACGTTCTGCATTTTAAATTGATATGTCCAAAGATTAACTTTTGCCGCTTTTCAAAAAATCTCACTTTACATAAAAGTTCTCTAAAGTGGGTTTTAGGTAAAATTATAATACAGACTTCAATGGGTAATTGATATGTCCAAATATGAAGCCTTTACCCCTCAAGAACCACAATGCCGCTTTGCAAGGATGCGCGCTATATTATTTAGCAACATATATATGAGTGGCATTCTGGTTCTTGGGGGGGGACCTCATTTCTTTGGGGGGAGGGGCTGAACGCAAAATGGAATTGCCAAAAAAACCTATTACATACATACCATACCACATCACTTGATGTAAGGCATGCTAATCTATCAAGTAGCCTTGGTAGCCTTCAGTAGCTTTGATTGGGTACATGTTAACAACAATTGACTATGCATGTCCTGGGTATCATAAATCATACTATAATATAGGTGGTGTATTTGCTCAATACAATGGCTATTAAAGCTATTGAACTGGACCATATTTGCTCTGCGTTTGACATTTTAGCGTGTTAATTAAATATTAGTATTAATGACCCCATAGTATCTGTAGACCTTTGTTATATTTCCACCTCTAATTACCTGAACAAATGGTGAAATGAGTGCAAGTATTATATTTTCTGGTCCTTTGTGGCTATATGAAGAACTTGGGACTTTTTGAATTGGATATTTTTTTTATTTTTTTTACCCCCAGGATGACCTTCAACGTTTACTGCCCTATAACTCTTAAACTATAGCCCACAGATATGGCAAACAACGCCTTTCTTTAACCCTTAGAATATGGCCAAAATATTGGTATAGATTTCAGTATACCTACTTTATATTTCCCCTGTAAACTTTGCCTCCCTGCAAATGCATGTTCCCCGCTACATGTACTAGTATTTTTGGACTTTTGATATGTGTCATATGGAAGAAAAGAGGAATACTTAAGTTTTCCTCTAAATATGGACCATGTGAAAAGAATAAATAAACGAAAACAAACAGTGTTACTTAAAGGGACATTTCGCGATCCAAAGCTTCGTCCCACAAACAATCGCCTCTGGTGCACTTTGATACAGACATTCATTAATAACACCAGAATGCACCCACAGAATCAGCTGGAAATTGTTCAAGCTTAAAATGTAATATTACACTGTTTACTGTGATACGTTCATTTTTATCAGGTTGCCCTGCCGGCACATTTGGAACTGCCTGTAACCACACTTGTCACTGCGCTCTCGGAGACAGCGTATGTAACCCTAGGACAGGAGAATGTACATCAGGAGAATGTTCCACACAGTGGAGTGGAAAAGCGTGTCAAGGTATGTTGAAATACAGACTTCAATGTCGATCTAACATAATTTGTTTTTAAGGGCAATACGGTGGCTTCACCTTTACCACCCTTAGCAATCTATCAGGGAATTACACAAGGTTTATTTGTTTATTCGGTATTTATTCAGGCAAATTCAATCAATACAAAATGCACTGGTCTCCCAGTAAGCCCCGATTTACTTACCCCACTAACATGTTTATATGGATGATATATAGTAAAATAAATATAATGTCTTAAATAGCATATTATAATGGTCTAAATTTGTATAATGTGTTGGACGGTAATTCTGATGATACAAAACGAAGGTTACGCGTCTAATTCTGATATTACGCGGCTTGTTATCTTTGCACCAAGCGTAGATTTGGTTAGAGAATCATTTATGGTCATTGATCCTAGGCTTTGGAACAAGCTTCCCGCGCTAGAGAGGCAACTTCCACCAGTAATTATATTATGACGTCTTCGTTGTGGCCCTGTAATTCTAAGCATAAGTAAAGGTGTTCATTTTGGCATTAACTAAAACAATAATTCCAAAAATCGTGCGATGATCTTCACTTTTCAGTCGATTCTATTAAACAGGGATTTCAAACAACAGACTGCTAGGCCTATTATGATTTCATGTATTTTTGAGCAGAACGAGAACTGTACATAGACATCGCAATTGTTTTTAAATATATAGCGTAGTTTAATTTCAGTATGTTGCAATGAATTGTTTTTTCTTTGGAGGACATTTCCAGTAATGTAGTCAGAGAATACCCAGCAATCAATTTCTGGTGATGTGAAAATCGTCATACATTTTCAAGCCTGCCCGTGCTCGTGTTGCAAGAGTGTGTTCGAGGATTCGAGGAAAGTATTTATACCAATTGAACGGGTTCACAATTATTTCAGTTGTTATGAATAACCATTGTTAAGCCAATCCGAAAGTATTTATGTTTGATCAACTAATTTCATGCGCGTAGCCAGGGGGTGCTGAGGGGTGCGAGCATCCCGGAGTCTAAAAAAAGCAAGAAAAAAAAAAGGAGAGGGCATTGCAATATGGCTCAATTTTGTATTGTTTGGATCGTTCCCGGGATCCACACGCTGGGAGTATACGATCCTGTCTACCCGCATGAAATTACAGATTCGCCGTAATTGAACTGATTGAAAAGTGTCTCCTTTACACTCACTGACATTTGAATTGTTTTTGTTTTGCCTACATGCGTACCTAAAATACAGTCTTTTGTCCAGGTAAGACAATGTTTTCACATTCTTTATTTCAATTATATTCATATTTTATCCAACATCAAGCAAAAATATGTTGTAATTATTATTTCGGAGATATTATTAATGAACTTATTATTTATAAAATAAAAGGTCTATTACGTATTGTAGTTACATAATTTTTGGTAGAAATGGATGACAACTGTCATAAGATAGAGGCGCATATTTGCAAGATGTAGGTTGAGGACACTGCAAATGCGGAGGGTGCAGACGCGGTGCCCTCAAGAAGGTTTAGTACTATTCAAATCATACAAAACAAGAGACAGACAAGAAAGCTTATTTGAACCAAAATAAAAGAAAATTACCAGTTATTTTATTCTTCTAGTTTAATTCTTACATGGTCATAGGGAATTTAAAATATCGGTAGGCCATTTGTGAGAGAAAATTGTAATATTAGTGTAATGATCTAACTTTGAGGCATATTAAATGTATTTTGAATATGATTACTGGAATTATTTCCAAACTGAAAGATCTGTTTTCCAATTCGCACACAGTGCCGGGGACGGTCTCTGGGTTAACAGTGTTGGAAGATGATACGGAAACAAATACTGTTGAGATCCATTGGGATCCATTAAGGGATTATCCGTGTCCTGGATTAAGTTATATTGTTGAGTACGAGTTAGTCATCAAAGATCAATGTTCAAATCGAGCTTGACTCACGTATTCGATTGGCTGATCAAATCAACGAATCAAGCGCTATTCTAACAGACGTAGACTATCATTCTACATACATGGTGTATGTTAAAGCCTTTCATCCAGCAGGAAGTGGACAATCTGTGAAGTTGTTAACACAAACAAGAGAAACTGGTAAGAAGTAAATGCATTTTTACAAAAGACCCCTATTACCCTTACACCAGATTAAAATTACTGTTTCCCGACAGACATTTTCTAGATAACTTATTTATATTAGTTAACAGCAGTGACCCCGCTGACTGTATGCTACTTTCATTTTCTTTCGTAAAATTTAGTTTATGGGATAGTTTATGGAAAGAGATGCGATTTTGTCTCATATGGATTATATCGTCGTGGGTTCTGCATACTGTCGAATCAGCATAAATGATAGTTCTGAGAAAACGGCGTTTGAAAGGATGAGTTACTTATGAATGCGTGTAATTAAATGAAATAAAAGGAAATTGCTATTGGACATGAATGGTTACTAACTGACGACAGTTTTAAAAGACTAAGAAACAGCTGTTTTGTTATTCAAAAAATGGTCACTGAATGTGATTTGACAGTTTGTCAAAACCCAAATGTTCGATTCGCTGTGTTCTAAGGAGTAGAATACGTATTCGACTGCATGAAACCCGTTGATTTCTAATTTTGGTATGGTGAGATTACAACAGCTACGGGTTTTTACTATTTTAAAATGATGCCGTTGATGCCACGATAAGAATTACGATGGTGTGATGATGGTGGCAATAACGATGAAATAAGGAAACATCGAACTTGACGACGATAATGATGCTACTGATCGATGATGATGATGATTATGGTGATGATGATGATGATGATTATGGTGATGATGATGATGATGATGTCTGCATTGTGTTTATGTTACAAATAGTGCAAATTTGTATACAAACGACTTCCATAAGCGGTTAAAATGGGAAACTTTCACTGTTGCATTATCGTTTGTTGAAATATATAGCGCAGACTGACCACGATGACCAACGAATTCAGAAAATTACAACCTCTTACAAATTTGGCTCCTTAAAATGAATATGTTAGTAAAATCTAACATAATCTAAACAATTTAGAGGGCACTAACGCTTTATACAAATAACTTCCCAACGAAATATCAATTTGTTCCTGAAAGGCGATTTTTTTTTGGAAATGATATAATTTAGTTTGCAGAATATCCAAGTTAACATCAAAGAAAATCAAACTTTCACAATATGTTTACCAAGTCTATTTTTTGTAACAGGGTTTACTAAAGGGTGGGGTGGTAAACACCCCGAGAATTCATTATTATAAAGCAATGGATGATTTCGATGTTGGTACCAGTTGATAGCTTTGGTCCTCCGTTTTCTAATGCTTCCAACATAACCTAGTATGGTGTCACAATGACGTCAAAGTTCACAAGTTGGCAAAATTGGTCATTTCCACAGACACACATCAGAGTATAAAAATGAAAAAAAATGAAATTGTGCATCAAAAAAGGTAGGAATGTTGGATTACCTGGGTGGAAACTCCTCCCCTTTGGTAATACGAGGGTTAATGTCCCCCTAAAAGTGAAAAATTTGGTTTATTTGTACAAATGTTAAAATTACAAAACTTGGATAGGTCTTTTTCACGACGCACATACCGTAGGTTTCAATTAGTACAGGTAACATAATTAAATCACAAACATTAAAATGGAAATACCGTGACCAATCCTTAATGAAGAAAGGTAAATTTCAACGATTGCCTTAAATCTTGACGGACCTATTATCGATTTTGATTACTGAAGTAGCAAATTTTTCCCAGCGAATACGTATTCGTTCGTAATTAATCTGTGTGCTTTGAGATATTTGGACTCGCAAGGCTATCGATTACGTATTCGATTGTTTGTGAAACCCGTTTTATACAAATGGGTGTTATTCGACTCCGGCTATTTTGGTTAGGAGATGTAATTTCACTTTTATTTTTGGGTACAATTAAAGAGTACATAAAATGCAACCAGAATCAACTATTAACTCAACTTGACCAAAAAATCAGATTCGACACTATGTCGTGACCACGACGATATACTCAATAAGAATAGGTAGGCCTTGCGAAGTCGGAAAGTGCATTTATAAAAAGATATGAATGTTAAATAAGGTAGAAATACAAGGCGATATGAGTGGAAGTTTCCGACAATTTTTTTTTCTAGAGGCTTGTTAAATCGAGTGTATTGAATCAATGGATGCTAAAACGTGTTTTGCCACTACCACTGACCTCTACACATGGATAGCGGGCTGCCGTACAGTTAAATGGTCGCCGAGTGAAACAACAGGAAGTTGCTTTTCGCCTTGGCAATATGGCGGGAAACAAAGCATACACCTGCTGGTGCACATATTCCACACTGGTGTTCTATTGTTATACAAAATTCCTTTAACTTTGAAAAGGTGTATGCATTGTTTCCCGCCATATTGCCAAGGCAAAAAGCAACTTCCTGTTGCTTCAATCGGCGACTCAGACCCGCTATCCATGTGTAGAGGTCAGTGGTGGCCACCACCCGCAGTTGGTCTTTGGCGGTGTATGATAAATAAAAAATCCTTTAAAAATGGTAGGGCGAGCAATTAAGCCTATACGGATAAGCCCAATTACCCCTTTAACTATATACATGTACATATTGATTGCTTCTTGCATAAATTAGTGCTCAGTCTATAGTGTTACCTGCAGTGGAAGGGGAAAGGGGCCCCACGCAAAATCCGCCTACTCCTCAATCCCCACCCAAATGGGATCAGGAAAATAATAAATTGATAGTAATAATAGTATAACATGAATATTTAGTCTTTTCCAGTAGCTGTCCAGCGCACAGAGGTGTTAAAATAAATCGGTTCCCTTGGTCGAACTCGAACCCGTACACTCCGCATTACTTGAATAGCGCGCTTGCTAACTGAGCTAACAAGCTTGCGTTTGGAGTGAACCGATAGATCAACTCCCTCATAGGTATACAGTTGATCTATCTGTGAACTATCATTTTAACAACGTGTTTTTAAACTACATTTTCTAACAAGTACGGTCATTACCATGATAAATACTATCAAAAGAAATATACCAATAATTTCATCTCATCATGCTAAAACGAGTCATTCATTTTGATAAGATAGACATTCGCATGTACTCCCACGGCCTGTTTCTTTTCATCACGTAATCATCCGCTGCTTAAGCAAAGCAGAAACACAAAGGAACCCACCAACAATTGGAATATTCACTTAGAACCAATGACACTATAATTATTCATAGAAAGTGTTTGCCAACAATTAAAAGTTTAAAGCAGCCATGTGACATCTGTCTTTTAATAATGGTAGAGTAGAACCTGTGACATCATATATAGTCAAAGGGCAATATATAGATTAAAATCCTGAAAACTAGTGCTAGGCTGATTGTTTTAGGAAAGATGTTAAATAGTATGATAAATAACAAATCAAGAGTCCCCGAAATCGTATTGATTTTTATAATATCACGATCTTCGACGGTTGTTGGCCTGCATTAAAAACAAGACCGAGAATGTCTCGGAAGCTGCGAATGAACCAATAGCATTCAAAATTAATATTGGTCGACCAAAATGGGGCACATTTTCGCAGATTTTGCTCATAACATCCAAGCAAAACGTCATTTAGCCCTAAGATTTAATAGGGTAAATGATTAAAATCAGTTTTCGTACAAGCTACTACAATACAACCCCCAACATTGTTTTGTTACATGGGTAACGTACACACAAAAACGAACAAAAATACAAGCAATATTTCCGTATCGCGAGCTCACACGTGCTAAAGATTCCCCATATAAAATGTTGACGAATTGGCTTGTTGCCGAATTGGTGTCGCCGAATTAGTTTGTTGCCGAATTGACCTGTCACCGAAGTGTCCAGTATACGTAAACATAACCGCATGAAAAAAGCACCTTGTCGTCGATTTCGCCTGGCGACCCTCGCTTATAAAATGATCCTTAAACATCCAAGAACAAAGTCAGGTATGTGTTTCGTTCAGAAAGTTTACTGTTGCTAGTAAGATTAAATAGAATAAATTTTCCAATATGGCGGTATATGATTTGCTATGACGAGCGTGATGTTTTTATCACAGTAATAGTGCACAGTTCTAATATTTTTTATTAATAGGTATCCCGGGTATTAAGTAGGAACTTTGACCTTGGTAGGTCCGAAACAGCGTCCACCAACTCGCTAGTTTTTTTTGTTTTTTTTTTGTATTGGTAATCAGCGAAAATAAGCGTGTTCGTGCCGATTGGAAATGAATTACCGGGACAGCTGTAAACTGATACATCATTTTAATGTTACCGTAACGAACGAACGCACGGACACACTAACAGAGTTTCTGGGCGATTTGTAGGAGCTTGCTTCGCAGCTCAAAAATAAAGGTCATAGATAGGACAAATGTGCTTACTCATTGTGACTAGAACAATGATTTAGTCAACGATTTGGCTCAATTAAAACACTTTAAATGATTACCACAGTAAAAAAACCTTATCCTCCTATTGACGAAGTAATAAGGGAATTTTTGAAAGAACATTTGAAATATCGTCGTGGTCACGACATGTGTGTCGAATCCTAATTTTTTGTTCAATTGAGTTATAGTGATTCTGGTTGCATTTTTATGTACTCTTTTATTGTACCCAAAAATAACAGTGAATTTAAATCTCCTAACCACATAGCCCGCAGTCAAGAACACCCTCTGTATAAACGGGTTTCACAAACACTCGAATACGTATTCGATTACTTAATTATGTTACTTTGACTTATGAAACCTACGTCTGGTGCGTCGTGAAAAGAATTTTCCAAGTTTTGTAGTTTTACAAATACACCAAATTTATCACTTTTTTTTTTGGGGGGGGGGGCATAGTGACATTAACCTCGTATTAACCAAGGGAGGAGTCACTCACCCAGTAACTTTCCCTCGGTGCTCAAAATTGCACTAAAATCTTGATCCCATGTGTTACAGTGCACACCACTCAAAGAATATTATTGTGGGTTTAATAGCAGCTTTGGTTACCTTTGTAACAATCCAAGATAAAATTAAACTCAGTAATTAATATCATGTAATGGAGACGTGTTAGGTTTCAGGTATGGGTTTGAAATGTCCCATTCAGTCACGCAAAAAATTCAAACGTTGTTTTTTATTTTTTATATTAACAGGTATATTTCTCAGTCTAAGTTTAATCTTCTTCTATCTAACTGGTCTCATATAAAAACCCTAAATTGTTCCCTGATTTTTAGTTTAAAAAAATATTCATCTGAAAAATGTGTCCTGTCGTCCGTTTTTTGTCCCTCTGTCCCGTCAGTCACAGTGCAATATCATCCCTAATCTTTTGGCATGAATGATTAAAAAAAAGTTATTTTCCACCCTGTTTGATCAAGAAATTAACATTCGTCTTCAAGAAAAAAAATTTTTAAAATAATTAACTTTGCATATCCATATGAGAAAAAAATAACAAGAAAAAATTACAAATATGTTGTCTGCACCAATAATTTTGATTTTTGGCACTTTTTCATGTACATTCAATAAAGAAAAAATTCAGTTAGAAATAATTATTTTACTTCAGATTCTGATTCTCAAAATGTGGCCAACAAAATTCTTTAACATGTTTAATGCTCATATGGACATTTAAATTTCCACCTGGCAGTCAAATACAGTTAAATCTTTAATTTGATCATTTTTATCGCACTGCTAGGGGGGTGTGATATTTAAAAAATTGAAACCCCTCTCAAAATATGGAGACATCCTAATTAAACTAGAAAAAAATCAATTTTACTGATCAATGATTCAACCCCCTGTACATACCTCTGAAATTTTGAAATAGGTTTACCAATTCGGAAGCCTTGCAATGTGAATGATACATGATTGCCAAGTATCACACATCCTATCACCAAATTTCAGGATTTTTAATTCCTGATTTCAGAATTGGCTGTTTAGTTTTTACCAAAATCCAAACATTTTTATTCAATTCCAGACAATTTGTTACATGTTATATTATTTCACCAATGGTATTCTTAGCTTTGGTGGAATGGTTTTTGTTTAAAATTAGCAATCACAATAGCATCCACTTTCAGGAATTTAGCAATGGAGCTGCATATATGCAGTCTGATCAGTATTCAAGATAAGAACTAATTCATATCAAAGTAATTTTAGTTTTGCTGTCTTAATGTATTTGTTAGAAAATAGCTATACAACTAACAATTGTACAGCAAACTGATATCGGCTACCAAGAATGGCGAGTCTGAGCATGATCTAGGTAAACATAAGTAACTCTTTTACAACTAAAGAATTAAATCAACATTAAATTAAATCCCTGCATAGTGGCATCTACATTGGCCGTGACCTTGTTTAACTGAATACAGGATCAGATTGATCAGATTACTACTTAAGCTTCTTAGAATTACAATGCCAATACACTAGGTGCACACAATCATTTATATCAATAAATCTCTGAATAATGGGATAATGGACAGACCTTCAGCTGTCATTTACACTGCTTTTTATAGTAAAGCAAAGTAATAACAATTACAATTCATCCAAAAGAGTTTAACTGGTGTTTTTTTGTCAATAATTTGCAGCTTTAAATCAGTCAATATTTGGACAAAACAGCTGCTGTAAATTGTGACGCCTGAGTGGTTTCACACAGAGCTCACTGTACTCAGTGTGCTCACTGCAACTACTCAAGTGAAAAGCACAAGGCTAATTAACAATTACAGTCTTCTTTAGCAGGTGTTTAACTATTTTTAGTGGGAAAATCTTTAGGGGGTATGTACAGGGGGGTTATTGATTGAATTTATTTTTTTAAAGGTAGGTTGTTTTATGTTAGGGGTGTCTCCATATTTTGGGCTGGGGGTAAATTCATACTTGCACTTTTGTGCAATAACACACCCCCCTACTACTGAGTCAGAGTGTAATGCATATTGAGTTGGGCTCCCTTCACATGAGATGGCTCAAGTGATGTTTAATGTTATATCTGATTATGTTTTAATATTATTTTAAGTTTTGTGGCAAAATAAACCCCAAAAGGTACATTTGAACAATACAGCATTGCTGTAAAGAACAATGTAGAAAATGTTCCAAAATGTCCCGCCAGTCACGTCCCGTCAGTCACATTTTTGATAGGCCCAGTTTTGGAATTCTCATGATTTTATCTATTGATCATAATGTTTACTAATTCTACATGTATCATTGCTTAATTTTAACAACAATTTGCAATAAATCTCATATGAAAACCGATAGCTTTTTACAAGAATCTACTTTTTCTAAAAAGTGATGGGTACTTTTTTGTCCCGTCAGTCACGCTCACTTCAAAGTGCAACTACACAGGAAATAAAACATTTGGTTTCAATTTGTGTTTTTTTAAATTAAAACATGACATGTTTTCTTTGCTTTGGAGTGTACCTTTTGGGGCTGTGCCATGCAGATTGTTTTCTGCATGCTTTTGAAAAACTAAAAGGTACTTAAATGTGTCCCGACAGTCACGTGGAGTTAGCCATATGTAATGAGAAAAACGAGAAAAATATGGTTGTTATAAATTTGTATAGACCACTTTTATCCTCCAAAAACTTTTGAGTTATGAAACATTCCAGTTACATTTTAAACTTTCTGAGCTCAATTTGTGAACAGTTCTAGCCAATATTTGTGTGTTGCAACATGCATACTATTTATTATTTTTTATATAACATGTACTACAATGTTTGTGTTCTTTCTAACGTATTTACTCCTGAAATTTGTTTTTTCTGCAAAAATGAGTTAAAACATGTTGGCGACCAATTAAAGATATTAATTTGAAGGAGCCAAATTTGTAAGAGGTTGTAATTTTCTGAATTCGTTGGTCATCGTGGTCAGTTTGCGCTATATTTTACAACGAATGCAACAGTGAATGTTTCCCATTTTAACCGCTTATGGAAGTCGTTGTATACAAATTTGCATGGTTTGTAATATAAACACAATGCAAAAGACATCGTCGTCATCATCATCATCATCATCATCATCATCATCATCATCATCGATCAGTAGCATCATTGGCGTCGTAAAGCTCGATGTTTCCTTATTTCATCGTTATTGCCACCATTATCACCGCCATCGTTATTCTTATCATCGTGGCATCATCGGCATCATCATTTGAAAATAGTAAAAATCCGTAGCTATAGTAATCTCACTATACCAACATTAGAAATCAACGGGTTTCATGCAGTCGAATACGTATTCAACTCCTTAGAACACAGCGAATCAAATATTTGGGTTTTGACAAAATGTCAAATCATATTCAGTGGCCATTTTGAATAAGAAATTCATTGAAAGACGTTTATTTAATGTTAACATAGATGCTTTTAAAAACGAGGAAAAAGTAACTTTGGCAATATTTGTTACTCCTTCGAAAGAGTTCACTATGTTTGCGTTATAAAAACAGATTTTATTTTCTGAAACTATTCTAGACGCTCATCGGTGATTTTTTCATCTTTACCTCGGATCGAATCTCGGTGGGACCACTTGCTGGATTAATTCGGAAACTCAATTTTGGATTTGATTTGTATAACAGATATTGATTAAAACCTGAATACCACTTTCTCCATGGTTCGTTTGAAATGGGCAAATGAACCATGAAAACTTGCATTACCCATCCGGTGTGTGTTTCGTGTAGTGTGTTTGTATGTTGCAATATGGTGCTGTTTAAGCTGCTGCCTCCAAGTTGCATTGTTTCTGTCTAGTAATTATTAAGTTATAAAGTCTCTAGCAATTTGGCATAAAGGCCACGATTTGAGATTAAAATAAACCTTGATTATTTTTATTATTATAGAAAATATTCCGTGTATCTGTGATAGCATAATGATACACAACTTTGCTGTTTGATGTAACGATAGTAAGATCTCATCTTGTCTTCACATTTTGCTATCACAGAACCCAGTGGACCTCCTACAGATCTGAAAGCCATGTCCGTGGAGTTTGACTTCATAGCCTTTGATTGGGATCTTCCATTATGTGGTCAAAGACATGGCGAAATCATTTCATTTACCTACAAGTTTGCAAGCCCAACCAATGAGATAACGTATTCTACAAGTGACGATGCAACTAGCATCAGTGGATTAAATCCTTCAACGGAGTACTCTTTTACCGTAGCAGCTACCACAAAAGCTGGCACAGGACCTTTTAGTGAAGTAATCTACCGAGAAACTAAAGGTAACCTGATCGCATTTAACAAATTTGTTTAGTTAGGGTTTAAAGCTATGTGCTGTGAATTTACCGAGTCCAACAAAGAAATTCCCAAAGAGATGCCCATTTGCTGTTATTTAAAGAGCACACCTATGTTTGAGTTGACAAAATATAACAAATTTGGTGGCTATAAACGGTGTACAAACAGGGATCGATCATATCGTCATGAATCTTCCAAACAGGCCAATCGACCATTTTGGCAAAATTGAGTTTTTTGCATATCATGATACTATATCAGAGGCTCTTTTCATATACCAAATATTGAGCAAAAAAAAAAAAAACATTTGTAGATATAATAGATTTTCACTTTTGGAAATCATACCCAAACGCCAAATGAGTCTTCCAAACAGATCGACCAATCTGCATTCGTCTATTTGCTGTACCTGAAAACCACCGTACGACAGCTTATAAAGTGACCTATCAATCAATGGGATATTGCGAGATTCATCTCCTCTCTCATTCAACACTGGGTAACCTATAGAAGTCTGGTCGAAGTTTATATTAGTACAATGTGTGTAGCTGTATCTGAGACGATTTTGCCACACTAAAAATATAAATTTTTGCAGTATTTTACTGACAACAATTTTGCCAAATAATTACTGTGAAAAGTGAAGTATACTGTAAAAATTGATTCAATTCAACACTGAAAAATATCTCCAGGGAAATATTAATAATATATACATCCTTGTCTACCTGGAAAACTAAGTAGTTTGAATTTCAAAACAAATATAATCGTATATGTTAAATATACAGTTCTGATGCTATCCGCTAGGAAAAGCGAAGGACACCTTTCGAACCTAACACCTATAGATGATATCTATCGCTCTTCTACCAACCCAGCTTGATAGAGCGTCGTGCATGTAATACGAAGGTCGCCGGTTCGAGTCCGGCCAGGCGCACATGGGTTTCTTTCAACACTACCGTCCGCTGGCCATCTCCAGGGAAATATTAATAATATATACACTGAACATGCTGAAAAATATATATTTGGCAAGTTATTACAGAGATGGTGAATGTGTTGAAAATAAAAAGCACTGCATGATGAACACACTCACTTAGTAGGCCTATCCACAAATGTCAACCAAAATTTTACGGTGCATATAAGTCTATAAATGTTTAATCTTGATAGTATGGCGTTCACCTCAAATCCCTATCTGTAAAG
The DNA here is from genome assembly GCA_023653785.1 of Ophioderma brevispina. Lineage (NCBI taxonomy): Eukaryota > Metazoa > Echinodermata > Ophiuroidea > Amphilepidida > Ophiodermatidae > Ophioderma > Ophioderma brevispina. Next base: position 26,630 of record JAMKCH010085302.1, read on the forward strand.
TTTCGCGCCGATATTTCAACCCGTTTTGAAATGAGAGCTAAAAACATTATTTTGTAATCCCCATAGAGTACATATTGGTCGACCAAAATGGGCATATTTTCGCTCATAACATCCAAACGAAACATCCTTTAGCCCTAATATTTCACAGGGTAACCAAAATGTGGGGTCCCAGGAGACGAGGCTATTAGCGATCGGACCATGGACCTTTAATTTTGGTAAAACATAATGCATTAAACGGTAAAATATAAAGTGATTTTGGATGGAAACTATAAAAGCTGTGTTTTATAGGATTTTGTTGGCAGAATTGCTGCCAGTGTTTTCTTGTAATATTTGCGGTATTTTCCCTGTAAATAACCTATAATTGAAAATCCATAATAGTGCATAATAACGTTGATATAATTGAAAGTTCAAATAGGAGCCTCTCTTATAAATTTAGTCGTAATAGGCCTAGAAAATCATGGACAAAAAGTATTTTGCTTGAATTTTAAATTACGGCCAAGTATTGTCTTTTTCTGATCCTTTTTTATTGTGAAGTCTACTGTAATTTTTACAGCAACGAAAGATGTTTGATATGAGAAAATTATCATTCTGCATTTTCAGTAAATACCACTGTGATAATCAGAAAGTTTGGCAATTTGAATTGAAATTTAACGTCAGAAGTCTTTGAAATACAAGTTATTAAATTAACCATTGAGCACCGCAGTAGAAATGCCGGCAAACTGCCATCTTAACCTCAAAATGGTTTGTTTTTTACTCATAGAAAGTTTTCAACTATACTGTATTGCTGCGAGTGCTGTGACTCCAAAGGTGAAACATATATGCAATGGTCTGTTTGATGACAAAAATAATATCCATGGGAATGTCAATTTCATTGCAAATTGTACCAATAGACACTCCGAAGTCGTTTGTTTTTACGATTTTTTGAAACATCATTTGACACTAATTGCCAATATACTCTTCCTATAGTTTATGTTATTGAGAATTAAAAGTGCATTTCGTGATCCTAGCACATTTATTTTTGTTTATGATACACTAGATATCCTCAAGAAAATGTTATTTCCAAAATTTCAGTTGATTCCGATGTTGCGTTTTGATGCTATGAGCGAATTATTGTAACATGCTGCCCCATAGGCCACTGTGCTGTAATTTCTGTCCGTTTAACACAAAACTACGAATTTCCTTTGAAGTAGATCGAATTTGCACGTAATATTCGACACACATACTATACTTTGGCCAACGGTTCAGAAGATATAAAAATATCAATGCCTTTGAGGTAAATCAGGGGGACGAGGCTGTGGATCACGAAATGCCCCTTTAAAATGATTCTCGTCCGAACGCCTCGTAAAATTAATACAAATATAAATGACTTGATAGTAAGATAAAGCTTTCTTCTTGATAAAATAGTGATCTTTGTTTCCGTTTACTCTGCAAAAAGTATCAAAATATACACCTTCAAGCAATAAACAGATAAATCCCAACTTCTCCCACTTAACGCTTATGGAAGTTATTATGTCCAATAATTCACAAAACCCAAGGTTTCAAACGTTAGACATGTTAGACATACACTTCGGATGTCCTTAGTGTACTTAAACATGTAGGCCAATGCTGCAATTTGGAAATACAGCAGAATATTGCAAATTTTATGTCCAATTTACCAGGCGTATAAAACGACTACAACTGGGGCTTTTATTCGATTTTTTTTCGAATATCAACATTATCGTACATTATTATGAATTTTCAATTATACTCTTAACTACGGTTTACAGGAAAATACTATACATTTTACAAGAAAATTCTGGCAGTAATTCTGCTAACAAAATCCCATAAAATACAGCTTTTACAGGTTTCCATTCAAATTAATATATTTAAAGCTTGATGTAATAAATTTTACATTAAGTATTAAGTTTAAGTTAAATCAATTCTAATTACAAAATAAAAACAGAACCTCATCAGTCCTCTTTTCTAGCTTCATTGGCATATTTTGCCTGTAAGAGATGACGGCTAGAAAATCATACAAAAGCATAGTCATTTATAGCTCCTTCAGCAGGCAAAAGTATGTTTAACATGTTCAATACCACCGTATGAGGCGATCGATCGACTCTTTTTGAGTACGCCAAACAGGCGAATGCGCATTCGTCTTCTTTGACATAGAAACAGAGGACGTTTTTTAGTTTTTGCAAACAGACCAATCACTTTATAATTAAATTTGACAAGGAAAACAAAGAATACTTGAATTGAAAGCGTGCTCAAAATGACGAACGTTTCAATGTCCACTATGTACACTAAAATCATTTTCCTAAAATGTTTCAAATTTTAGATATGCAAGTTCACAATTCTCTAAAACTTCAATCGCCGATATCTCGAAATGTGACTTTTGGTCGATTGGCCTGTTTAGAAGATTCGTGACGATATGTTCAGTATGAATGTAAAGTGCTCTAATGCGTCAGAATTTAAAGTTCTTTCATAAAAGCTACTCAGTATTCACAATATTATGCAGAAGATGGTCAATCAATTAACAGAAAGAAAGGACATCGCCGGATAAGGAATGAAGGACGCCCTTTATAGTGTTCATAAGAAAAGATGAATTTGAAACGTTCTGCATTTTAAAGGGATATGTCCAAAGTTTAACTTTTGCCGGTTTTCAAAAAATCTCACTTTACATAAATTCTCTAAAAGTGGGTTTTATGTAAAATTATAATACAGGCTTCAATGGGTAATTGAATTTTCCAAATATGAACCCTTTACCCCTCAAGAACCACAATGCCGCTTTGCAAGGAGGTGCGCTATATTGTTAAGTAACATATATATGAGTGGCATTCTGGTTCTTGGGAGAAGACCTCAATTTTGCATTTTTGTTTTCGGGGGGGGGCTGAACACAAAATGGAATTGCCAAAAAACAACAACCTTGTACATACCATACTATGTGGTAAGGCATGCTAATCTATCGAGTAGCCTTGGTAGCATTCAGTAGCCTTGGATGGGCACATGTTAACAACAATTGACTATACATGTCCTGGGTATCATAAATCATACTAAAATATAGGTGGTGTATTTGCTCAATACAATGGCGAATGAAAGCTATTGAACTGCACCATATTTGCTCTGCGTTTGACATTTTGGCATGTAAATTAGATATTAGTATTAATGACCCATAGTATCTGTAGACCTTTGTTATATTTTGACCTCTATTTACCTGACCAAATGGTGAAATGAGTGCAAGTATTATATTTTCTGGTCCTTTGTGGCTATATGAAGAACTTGGGACCTTTTTGAATTGGAGCATTCTGAAAATGTTACCCCAGGATGACCTTGAACGTTTATTGCCCTATAGCTATTAAACTATATCCACAGATATGGCAAACAACGCCTTTCTTTAACCCTTGGAATATGGCCAAAATATTGGTATAGATTTCAGTATACCTACTTTATATTTCCCCTGTACAAACTTTGCCTCCCTGCAAACGCATGTTCCCCGCTACATGTACTAGTCTTTTTGGACTTTTGATATGTCATATGGAAGACCAGAGGAATACTCAAGTGTTCTCTGAATATGGACCCAGGGAAAAGAATAAATAAACGAAAGCAAACAAACACTGTTACTTAAAGGGACATTTCGCGATCCAAATCTTCGTCCCACAAACAATGGCCTCTGGTGCACTTTGATACAGACATTCGCCATGTTCGCTAATAACACCAGAATGCACCCACAGAATCAGCTGGAAATCGTTCAAGCTTAAAATGTAATACTAACCTGTTTACTGTGATACGTTCATTTGTATCAGGTTGCCCTGCCGGCACATTTGGAACTGCCTGTAACCACACTTGTCACTGCGCTCTCGGAGACAGCGTATGTAACCCTAGGACAGGAGAATGTACATCAGGAGAATGTTCCACACAGTGGAGGGAAAAAGCGTGTCAAGGTATGTTGAAATACATACATCAATGTCCGATCTAACTTAATTTGTTTTTTAAGGGCAATACGGTGGCTTCACCTTTACCACCCTTAGCAATCTATCAGGGAATTACACAGGTTATGTTAGAAGATATTAAACCGTTTCTTCCCCCGTGACAAATTATTGCTCACCTGAGAGCTTTCGCCACGTCGAACAACTGGCGCTTGATCACTCCTGGTGTTGATGATGGTTGTGTGAAGGTTTTTATTTGTTTTTCGGTATTTATTCAGGCAAATTCAATCAATAAAAAAGGTACTGGTCTCCCATTAAGCCCCGATTACACTTAACCTCTACATGTTTATATGGCTTCTAGTTTAAACAGGGTTTCAAACAACACACTGCTTAGGCTATAATGATTTCATGTATGTCATGGATATTTGAGCAGAACGAGAACTGCTACATAGACATCGCAATTGTTTTCAAATATACAGCGTAGTTTCATTTCAGTATGTTGCAATGAAATTTTCTTGGAGGACATTTACATTAGTCAGAGAATACCCAGCAATCTTAATTTCTGGTGCTGTAAATCGTCATTACATTTTCAAGCCTGCCCGTGCTCGTGTTGCAAGAGTGTGTTCGAGGATTCGAGGAAAGTATTTATACCAGTTGAACGGTTCCACAGTTATTTTAGTTGTTATGAATACCCTTTGTAAAAGCCAATCCGAAAGTATTCATTTTTGATGAATCAAAATTTCATGCGAGTAGCCAGGGGGTGTTGAGGGGTGCGGCATCACGGAGTCTAAAAACCAAAAGAAAAAGGAGAGGGCACTGCATATTAAGGCTTCAAAGTTTTGATTGTTTGGATCGTTCCCGGGATTCGCACGCTGTGAGTGCACGATCCTGTCTATACCCAGACTATTCGACGTGATTATTTGCAGAGTACAAGCGACCCTATAAAATTTTCTATATTCCTTATATTTGTACCGACTCCCTATAACTCCCTATAAACTTCCAAAATCCCTAGATTCCCTATATTTTTTATCCACAGAAGGGTAAAGGTTGATGTTTGCTGTTTTTTCCACATGAATTATCAAAAGAATGCCTGTCGAATGGAATTCATTACAGAGAGCTTTTTAAAAAGCACTACAAATTGGGGTATCTCCAATCTTAAATTAGCATGTATAATATTCGGGGTTTTTTATAACACGGACTCTCGAGACTTTGTGAACACAGTAAATGATCGGTTTATTTTCCTTTAAGCTCTTCTTCTAGCGTGTCCACAAGTCACAGTAATGGCTTTGAGGTGTTTTTTCGGAATTATTCAAATGAACATGGACCAAATAGAGAGATAAGGACAACCAACGCTAAAACAAAGGGTGAAACGCATTTCAGAATCAGTAGTCCGTGCTGGGCGCGGGACATTTTGAATATTGCACGAATAATAATGATCAGTTTGGGTGCTTGTATACACACATAATGTTAAATCGATACAAACAATCAGCCCAAAAATATCAGTGGTTGGACGTTGGGTGCTATTGGGTGGTTTTTAACTTTTGTCCTACCATGGCCACACACAGCGATGAAATGGACACATCAGTCGTCTTGATTTAAATAAAACCGCCTCAATGAAGACATCTTTTCACTAAGCGAGCATGAATTATGAAAAAAAGCAGTATCTGAGCACAATATCCACCTGCCACCTCTAACACATACATTAATTTGTATCAATATCGATAGTGTATATGAAAGCGGCACCCACAGTATGTGGAAGAAGCGGAGGCAGCAATTGATTTCGATTGTTGGTACTCTAGGTTTTCTTTGCGAGACGGTGAATTTCCAAAGATTACGTAACGTTTTGCCTCTCTATTATATAGAACCCTTTGGCTTAAAACAACCAAAGTACAATTCGATTACCCATTCATCTCGATAAAAGCTAGGCACTCGTTGTGTATTCATGTGCATTAACACTGAGACCGTTTGTGATCTTTATCTCTTTGGCCCCCCCCCCCGCGGTCGATCAGTGAACTCGGGAAAAAGGCCCACAAAACTTTGTTTAATTTGACCGGATGTTGGGACCCATGGAATGTAGGGGTTTTGAAAGTGCAAGTACATTCCATTTCCATTTTTTTTTTGTCAAGTATGTTGTCCAAAGAGAGGAGAATTATGTTCAGAAAATACCGAAAACCCCATCAAATCCCGTCATTCTTTGTGGAGCTACGGACTGTCAGAAAATAAGCTTTTGGTATTTGGACCAGTAATGGTTACGTTTGTGAAAAATTAATATGAAAATGTTCCGATCACTCCGGAATCTTGAGAAACGGGTTGTATGGAAAGTTCAGGACCTCGTAACAAAGGATAAATTCTGAACTGGTGCCCAAGCGCGCCCAAACACAGGGTAATTGTACTCCGAAAAAACACCAAAAAATTGTAAATTCCGGGTTTAGGAATTTGGTTACCATAGTGCCTGTTTGATAGCCGATACCAGGTCGAACTGATTCCAATTTCAGTTTCATCTTAAATAGAATGTGATAAAGGTCATACTTTATACCTAATTAAATGTAAATAAATTATAAATTAATTAACCCTCGTCTTCCGAAGGGGGGAGGGGGGGGGGTGTGTTTCCCCGCTCTTATATTCTTTTCGGCCCCATACTAAAACCCCAGTGTCAAATGAGTTAATTGTAATTACCAATTGAACATTTTATGCTCCGTTTATGCCCCCCTCAGTATAAAACCAATACCGGGGTATAGAGAAAGGTCAAGGGGTGATGGATAGGGTCTGCAATCAACCCCCCCCCCATAGGCGTAATACCCGGGGGTGATGGGGGATATATCCCCCAATATTTTTGATGTTGAGGGGGATGGTCAATACGATCATTCCCACCACAATTTGTTGCATACCCATTCACGTGTTTTTTTGGACCCAAAATAACCTCATATTTTACAAAATAGTTTAAAAATGATAAATTTCCGCGCGCTTTGCGCGAATTTTGTTCAAAATTCAATTATATTTAATGATTTCAGCTTATAACGGGCACATTTTAGCGGATTTGGCGCGCACTGTGCTAGTAAGGGATCTTTCAGCAAACCCCCATTTCATCCATAAATTTTCAAACCAATTCCCCCATGTCAAAAGAAATTTAAGGCCCCCCCCCCTTTCAGGAGGTGAAAAAGAGTATTCATTTAGGCGGGATTTATTTAAATTCAATGGACGGACTGGACGTGTCATTTCATTCGTTGTGTGGCAATGGGTAGGACAAAATTTAACCACCAATAGCACCCAACATCAAAACAAACTGATATTTCCGGATTGATTTGTATCGAAGTGACATTATGTGTGTTATAAGCACCACAAAACTAATAATTATCGTTGCATGCATATTCAAATGTCAGCGCCCAGCACGTACGGACTGGTTTGGAATGGGCTTCCCCCCTTGGTCCATTCCTTATTAAGTCCTGAACTGAGTAAGTGATTCGGGGCCTCGTGTATCCATGATTAATTGGCGCTCTAACATGGCCCCTTCTTTGCTGATAGTACGAAGTGCCGTGTGTGAGGGTGGCCGGTTTATAGGCGTATGTAAGTGATGCCACGGTGTATATGTGTGTAACATTTAGGATACTACAGCATGGTTGTATAAAAGGTCAGCTTTCGAGTCCTTTGTCAATTTTAGGGCTTTCTGGATTTTGATGACAGAAAATGTCTTTTGTCAGAAATCATAGACCACTGCTTTAATATTCTTACAAATAGATGCTATGCAGAAGTCAAAGATAGTAAACTCGAACTACCACAACAATTTTGAAGCAAATTTGACTGTTCTCCATGGGAAGGGGGCTACTTAGATTTGATTTCGTTGAGGGTGTGCAGCTGGATACGAAACCCTTACTCATTCGTAAGGGTCATTTTGGTAAAAAAAGATACCAATTTCTGAGGATTTTGCTTACCATATGTATCCTTTTTTTTTCAAGAAATTTAAGGAGCTCGGGCACAAGTCGCAGAAGATCTTGGCCTTTATAAAGATTTTTTTCAGGCAGTTTTGAGGAAAATGGCAACTCTTGCACCAAAGGACCATATTAGCTACACAAAATTTGGTATGAGATGCAGATATGTAGGTCAAAGCAAATGTCACGGTCTCAAACTGCTGCTTACTCTTATACACATTGACTGATTAATTTCATACTCTGTGAAAAGAATCACTGGCCCAAGATTCACGAAGTGTGTACAAAGATTGACCTGTAATGACCCCTACATTTCCCTTGACACCTTTTGGTTAAAATCTATAAATTGACACCAAATTTGCTAAAAGAACCACTGGCTAAGGATTTGGGTGTACACAGATTGACCTTTAATGACCCATGTAACCTTTGAACATATTTTGTGACAAACTTTCAAATGCAACTTCCATGGTATAATGATACATTGGTGTACAATCGATTCAAGTGCTGATATTGACATAGTAGTTACATCAATTTTGATAAGATAAAGGATAATAGCAGAGGCTATTATCACTTCTAAAATACACAATTATTTTGTGTTGCCAGAAGATAGCAGGAGGGCACATGTGCAATTTTCCACTGTGGTGTGAGGTTTCCAATGTTTCTCAAAGTGCAATAATTTAAAAGTTTTAGAAAACTTTAAATAGAGCCATACTTGAAATAATTACTCTTCAGGAAACCCGGATTCCTGAAAACAAATGCAAATAGGGATAGGTGCACAGTCAGAAAGCATTTTCCAGGGCATTTTCACCCTCATTTATTTAATTACCCACAACATGGGAATATATTATCTAATATAGTCAATACAGCCAGAGATGGTGCAAATGTTCACCCATATCTTTCTAATGAATTAAAATTGCTGCTGATATACAATGGAAAAGCACCCACGTTCCAAGTAAAAATAAATAAAAACTCCTATATTTTCCCTATAATTTTCTTGTTTATCCCTATATTTTCCCTATACTTATGCAAGGGTTCACTTGTAGCCCTGTAATTGATCATGTAACTGATTGAATAGTGTCTCCTTTTACACTCACTGACATTTAAATATTTTTTTTTGTTTTGCCTACATGCGTACCTAAACTACAGTCTTTTGTCCAGGTAAGACAATGTTTTCACATTCTTTAATTCAGTTATATTCATATTTATTTTATCCAACATCAAGCAAAATATGGCGTAATTATTATTTCGGAGATATTATTAATGCACATATTTATAAAATAAAAAGGTCTATTGCGTATTGTAGTTACATAATAATTTATAGAAATGAATGACAACTGTCATAAGATAGAGGCGCATATTTGCAAGATGTAGGATGAGGACACTGCAAATACGGAGGGTGCAGACGCGGTGCCCTTAAGGTTTAGTACTAATCAAAATCATACAAAACAAGAGACAGACAAGAAACCTTATTTGAACCAAAGTAAAAGAAAAATACTATTCTATTTTTCTAGTTTAATACTTACATGGTTATAGGGAATTTAAAATATCGGTAGGCCATTTGCTGAGAGAAAATGGTAATGTTAGTGTAATGATCTAACTTTGAGGCATATTAAATGAATATGATTCCGGGATATGATTACTGGAATTACTTCCAAACTGAAAGATCTGTTTTTCAATTCGCACACAGTGCCGGGGACGGTCTCTGGGTTAACAGTGTTGGAGGATGATACGGAAACAAATACTGTTGAGATCCATTGGGGTCCATTAAGGGATTATCCGTGTCCTGGATTAAGTTATATTGTTGAGTACGAGTTAGTCAGCAAAGATCAATGTCAAATCGAGCTTGACTCACGTATTCGATTGGCTGATCAAATCAACGAATCGAGCGCTATTCTAACAGACGTAGACTATCATTCTACATACATGGTGTATGTTAAAGCCTTTCATCCAGCAGGAAGTGGACAATCTGTGAAGTTGTTAACACAAACAAGAGAAACTGGTAAGAAGTAAATGCATTTTTACAAACGACCCCTATTACCCTTACACCAGATTAAAATTACTGTTTCCCGAAAGACATTTTCTAGATAATTTATTCATGCTAGTTAACAGCAGTTACCCCGCTGACTGTATGCTACTTTTCATTTTCTTTCGTAAAATTTCAGTTCCAAGACAACCGCCAACGAATGTTGAAATCCACGATCAAACGGCCAACTCACTCAGTTTTTCTTGGGATGTGCCGAGTTGTGGAGATAGAGGTGGCGAGATATCGTCGTATTTATATCGGCTAGACAGCCCTAATGGAACAGCGGAGGGGAGCATAGAGGATAACTTGATTACCTTCAACAATCTGAAACCATCCACATCGTATGAATTTAGTGTAGCGGCGTCAACCGTTGTCGGCAGAGGGCCCTTTTCAAATAGAAGTACATATAACACCTCAAAAATCGGTAAGAATAAAAAATAAACTCTAGATGAAGTTCGACATGAGTTTTTGATATTTTAAGAATCTATAATAAAAACTATAGTAAAAAGAAGTAGTTGTTGGTAAGGTAGCGACGCGCTCCCCGCTCTATTAGCTTTGGTTTTGACCTACCTTTCAAATATCAGTATTACAGAAAATATTCGTGTTGTATTTATCCTCTAAAATGTATGTGGGATAGTTTATGGAAAGATGTGCGATTTTGTCTCATATGGATTATATACTTAACAAGAATAGATAGGCCTTGCGAGGTCTGAAAGTGCATTTATAAAAAGATATGAATGTTCAATAAGGTAGAAATAGAAGGCGATATGAGTGGAAGTTGCCGACATTTTTTTTTTCTAGAGGCTTGTTAAATCGAGTGTACACGAACACACTTTTACCGGACACTCAACAATATTTATAAAGGAGTCTAGGTTTGCTGCCGGGCACCGCTACTCCATTGCCATACACACGCAAAAGAATCCTCAAACCACCAACAAAACGAGGCACGTCGTGCTACTTACGACGTCCCACCACCCTGCATCATGCATAATGCATGTCGTGTGATCTATTCCAACCAATTACTGCACGGGGTCGTGCATGTACAATCAGTGGAAACCCGATGCGCCGTGACACGAGGTTGTGATAGTCCATGTGAATTGAATGTAAAACACGAACGATCGAAACTAGCAAAACGGTATAATGGAACGATGTAATGGATGGGAAATGTTTTGAAGAAGTGTGGTTTTGCTTTGTGCATATCAGCAATGTCAGTAGCATTAAGGACAATGTCAGAACTAAACCACTGACATTTTCGCTAATATGGACTTTGATCTATTGCAACACAAATTGTACTAAGTGTCTATGAATCAATCAATCAATATTTATTTTGTTCATCACAAAATACAGCAAAAATTATTATGAGCAAAATGGGAATGAAATGTAATTGGATAATTTGACTCAGGTGCAAGCTTTCTGTGCTTTGGTATAGCGCTATATAGGTGACCCAACCAAGGTTAATTATATTAAGCAGTGGCGCGCTTTTCGATATGGTCTAATGATGTTGTAAAGAAGTTCGTTTGTGGTGTATTGAATCAATGGATGCTAAAACGTGTTTGCCACCACCACTGACCTCTACACATGGATAGCGGGCTGCCGTACAGTTGAATGGTCGCCGAGTGAAACAACAGGAAGTTGCTTTTCGCCTTGGCAATATGGCGGGAAACAGCATATACCTTCTGATGCACATATTCCACACAGACATTCCTTTAACTTTGACATGGTGTATGCATGGTTTCCCGCCATATTGCCAAGGCAAAAAGCAACTTCCTGTTGCTTCAATCGGCGACTCGGACCCGCTTTCCATGTGTAGAGGTCACTGGCACCCACCTGCAGCTGGTCGTTGGCGGTGTATGATAAATAAAAAAATCCTTTAAAAATGGTAGGGCGAGCAAAGAGGAACTATCTATGTAAATGGTATGCGAAGGTACAAGTACAGTAGGAACGCCAGCGGCGTTACTTTACTTCACTGACCTCTACGTATTAGATAAAGGTCTCCAAACAGACCATTCGTGAATATAATGGACGTCTAGAGATGTGTTGAGCTTGCTAGTTTCTGACCATGTCGAAACATGTCAGGAACTAGCAAGCGAAACATATCTCTAGACGATCATTATATTTGCGAATGGTTTGGAAACCTTTATCTTACATAAACGTCGAGCAAAGGATTAAATGAAATTTTATCCAATTATTCGGCACCATTTTGGATACTCGTTAATAATTTTAACGTTGAAAGGGACATAGGTCTAACCTTATTCTTTAAATAAAACCACCAGATGCCCTTCATATATTCGCATGTGTACGAGTCTATCACCAATAGATAATCCAAGGGGTAATCTACTAGAGGTATTCGATCTTTGGGCATTCAGCTGGATGTATTGTGTACTCACCTACTGAACACTAAAACGCATAGAGGAAATCTGTGTTTCGGCTTAACTGTCGTCTTTGGGGTCAACAATACACTCAACCAAGACAAACGGAATGTTGTCCAGGTGCAAAGCAGCTGACTATACAGTTCCCAATTTCCTTTACCCTCGTTCAGAGACGAATATAATTCAGAATACACCATCACTGACACAACAGAATTTATATCATTAAATGAGTGGACTCGTGAAAAGCATTAAGATTTTGGGTAATGTGGATTGGTTCTCGGCCTTTAGGCTGAAATTATGTGCATGTTTTTGTTAACTGCACGCCACACATTGCACATTCTGGGTGAAATTTGTGGGAAGCTTTCCGGCCGCCGCTGAGCACACTATCTCCTGGTGCTCTGCATCGGTATGCCATAAGACATTATGGTCATTACTTTCATTTATCGAAGGTCTGATGACCAATCACAATGTCCCTCTACCTTGTGACAGAGTTGGAGCCTCTGTCATTTTGCTATAGGTATGGTCTATTTGAATTAACGGGCGATTTTGGGATTATTAAAATATAATTTTTGTCGAATTGCTATTTTTTAAAATGTCAATTTGTCATGGGACAGTCCCGTTGTGAATTTTCTTACAAAAATAAAAAATAATGTAGTACTCCGTACCCCGCGTTCTTTTGTGCAAAATTAGTATAATGAAGTCCACGATAATTGGTATTCCCTTACATTAATTCTAACTTTGATTCCAGAGTATTAACAGTATTATAAATGTGTTATTAATCTTTTTACTGTAATGACCCATTGACATACCATTCCTATAGACCAGTTAACAGCAATGTTTGTAAACATGTTAGGGCCTGGTAGCTTGAAATAGGTCGACCTGACTGTTACACACTGGCCAATTGTATCTGTTAGAGTTTTAATACTATGGGCCATAACGATTCGCAGGCATGGATTCGCAGGCAACAAAAGAAAGTGACGTAGGATGTTAACTGGTCTATACGGCACAAAGCGACCCCATAGCTTATGTATTTTAAATACAATCCTGCTTACGACACCCATGGAATAACCGTACGCTGTGACATTCAGCCTGACAGACTTTGTCTCGCTATTAATTCTCTTAATTACAGGGAGTTGTTGCGATCATGGCAGGTGTCCATAAAGCGATTATAATTTATATAATCCCTTCCCTCAGACAATGGTAGACGGTGTTTCTACACCAATTCCTATAGTATATTTCTTTTGTTATACATGACCATTATTTTTTTGAGGAAGTGTCATCTAGCTAGCTAGATGACATTTCCGCAAAAACAATGGGCATGTATAACAAAAGACGGACAATAGATAATGATGAATGGGAAGAGGGCTAGACGTTTATACATGGATAACGGGTCAGTCGCCGATTGAAATATCAGGAAGTTTGTTTTTGACCCGTACAATATGGCCTCTTGGTAGAAATAGGTGAATTCCGTGTGAGAAAATTAAAGCTAACCGCGTCGAAAATACGTTCACCAAAATGGGCGAAAGTCGGAGTCACGAAGTACAAAAAAGAACATATTTCGGCCCATGAAAAGCTCCAAATTCAAATTACGCCCATAGTTATGTGATTGGTCGATTACCGGTTGCCATGGCAACTGTATTAAAAATTCGGCTTAATGGTTCACTGCGTATTTACCCCTTGCCCATGCCACCCAAGTTTCGTCATAGTAGAATGTTTAGTTATTTAGTTACGTCCGTTCTAGTGTTTAGCCAATCACAGGCCTTAAGTGGTTACCATGGTAACCAGAGAAAAAAACGACAGAATTTTAAACTTTGTGACATGGGCTCTACAATATGATGTATAACATGTATATACCACTATTAAGGAAATTAAGAAAAATCATTTCAACGTTCACTGCTTCAGACCCCATACTCCCTTTAAAGCAGCCATATGACACAACATGTCTATAAGAATGGTTGAGTAGAACCTGTGACACCATATATAGTCAAAGGGCAATATATAGATTAAAATCCTTAAAACTAGTGCTAAGCTGATTTTTTACGGAAAGATGTTTAATAGTATGATAAATAACAAATCAAGAGGTCCCGAATTGTATTGATTTTTTTTTTAATCCCGATGAGCTTCAACGGTGTTGGCCTGCATAACAAATAAAGGTCATAGATTGAGGCTTTATTATACTATTGCTTTTGTCCTAATAATTTAATAAGTATTTGTGTTTATTTCTTTTTTTCTCAGAGTGTATACAAGTGTTTTCGTTACTTGAGTATACTCTACTCCAAGATCCTGTTCATAAGTGCGCATGTTCAAAAACGGCGCGTGTCTTCAACACTTTCAATATTGAAGTTAGAAAAAGCCTTTAGTAATGTCACAACGTTGAAAAGATTTGACCTGCTTCCATTTGAATAACTAAATGGCCATAACCGTGTTGTGCTTGCAATTTGACTCATTTAGAATTATAAGGACTTTGCAGAACTAAAGTTTTTACAGACCCAGATGTATCATAGAGTGTTTTTTATTTAACTCTCGATTTAATAATAACTATGGAGGTCAAAATATTGTCAAGTTTAACAACATCTGGTCAAATTTACCAGATATTCCGGTCATAACTGACTAGAATGGTAAGTCATAATTTAAGATCAGGGTAAATTAACAAATATTTTTTTCATCAGCATTTCTTGGTTGAGTGACGCATTTTCAGTGAAGAAAACTGTAACGTCAGTGGTAAGATTTTTGAAGGCATGCAATTGTTATTGTGTAGTAGAAGGCATGTTTGTTGAAAGTAGATCCACGTAAACTGCTTAGCTTACTGCTAACTTTATAATCTATAGAGGCAACTTGCCTGCTTAAAAAATGCTTATTTCTTTCAAGCCAAAAACTGGCCTCGGACATAACGCGTTCACTGTAAATGTGGACCGCTAAGGTATGAGATCATCCTCTTTTAATTTTACGTGTTGCATAACACTTGCGCTGTTTTTAATTTCATTGAAGGATTATCAGCCCTCCACATCTCAATCCTAACAGCGTGACATCCACTGGCATCCCGCCTGAAAATCCTTGCGATGGATTGCTATAACTTCGGGTTTGTGCATCTCAAGATCACGTAATCCAAGAAAATGACTTGAATCTTTCATAAAACGTCACAATACTATAAGACTCTGAGTAGTCTACAACCCTATTCGAAGTACGTTATATATGTTAAAGGGAAACTTCAACATGAAAAAATGAAAGACAAAAATTCATATTTGGAATAACGATGAAGAAATTAAGTTTTTAAAATCTACCTGTGAAATTTTAAAAGAAATTCTTTGAACGACGTTTATTTAATGTTACATATATGCTTTAAAAGACGAGTTAAAAAAAAAAACAGTTTTAAAAAAGTTATTTTGGCAATATTTTTACTCCTTCGAAGATTTCACTATTTGCGTATCAAAACAGATTTATTTTCTGAAAATTCTAGACGCTCATAGTGATTTTTTCTTCTTTACTAATTACACACAGAAAATATTATTTGTTCTGTGTATCTGTGATAGCATATGATACACAACTTTGCTTTTTGATAGTAAAATAGTACGATAGTAAATCTAATCTGTCTTCACATTTTTCTTCACAGAACCCAGATGGACCTCCTACAGATCGAAAGTCATGTCCGGGGGTTTTGACTTCATAGCCTTTGATTGGGATCTTCCATCATGCGGTCAAAACAATGGCCGAATCATCTCATTTACCTACAAGTTTGCAAGCCCAACCAATGAGATAACGATCCGACAAGGTGAGATTCACTAGCACATTGGATTAATCCTTCAACGGAGTACTCTTTTACCGTAGCAGCTACCACAAAAGCTGGCACCAGTACCTTTTTAGTGAATTAATATACCGAAGAAACATAAAGGTAACGCTTATCACATTAACCTAATTTGTTTAGTTAGGGTTTCAAGCTATGGGCGTGAATTTAACCGAGGCCGAACAAGACTTCCCAAAGAGAGTGCCCATATGGCTTGTCTTAAAGAGCAAAACAATGTTTGAGTTGGAAACATGGATCGATCATATCGTCACGAGTCTTCCAAACAGGTCAATCGACATTTTTTGGCGAAGATTGAAGTTGAGTTTTTTGCATTATTATGATACTATATCACAGCTCTTTTCATATACCAAATATTGAGTCAAAAATATTTTTTTTATTTTTTTTATTTTTTAGAATAGATTTTCACTTTTGAAAATCATACCACACGCCAAATGAAAGTCTTCCAATAGACCAATCGGCAATTCGTCTTGGTTGCTTTACCTGAAAACCACCGTACTACAGCTTATAAAGTGACCCATCGATCAATGGGATAATTGCTATATTCATCTCCACTCTCGATCAACACTGGGTGGCAAGTCGTGCCTATAGAATTCTGGGTTCGAAGTTTCTATATAGTACAATTTGTGTGGCTGTATCTGAGACGATTTTGCACACTAAAAATAATAGATTTTTGATAATTTTACTGACACCCTAAGCCAAAAATTACTGTGAAAATACAGTAACTGTAAAATTGGATTCAATCAAACACTGAAAACTACGGATATTTTGGGCCGAGTTATCAGAATGGTGAATGTGTAGAAACTAAAAGCACTGACAAACACTAATTAGGCCCTATCCACAAATGTCAAAAACCAAATTTTTACCGTGCATATACAGTAAATTCAGTTAAGGGGGATGGCCCGATTTAATCTTTCAATCGTTAATCTTGATAGTATGATGTCCTTCACCATCAAAACCCTCTCTGTAAAGTTTCGCGCCGATATGTTAACCCGTTTGAATAAGCTTAAACATTATTTTGTAATCCCCATAGAGTACTATGTAAAACTAAATAATTGTCGACCAGAAATGGGACAATATTTTCCGACATCACATCCAACCACACATCCTTAGCCCTAATATTCAACCGGGGAAATCGACAAATATAGGTTTTTTCTAGATAACCAAAATTTTTGGACCACTTAGGGTAAAATTTGGGGTCCTGGGGACGATGCTGTTAGCGATCCACCATGACCCGGAGGTTTTCCCATTGTTTTCCCCCCCATTCCTTCCCTGCAACTCTTTCCCTTCATCTCCTTTTCACCTGTCACCATCTCACCTTCTTTCGTATAATTGTTGATATTTGATGGCGAAATTGCTGCCAGTGTTTTCTTTTAAGATTTACAGTAATTTTTTCCTTTGAATGTACCTATATTTGAAAATCCATAATCGTGCATGATAATTTGTTTATAATCAAGTTTCAAATAGGACCTCCTTATCAACGTGTCGTAATAGCCCTTGAAAATTGGACAAAAATGTATTTTGCTTGATTTGAAATTACTGCCAAGTATTGTCCTTTTTTCTGTTTTTATGTGAAGTCCACTATAATTTTTACAGCGCAACGGTTATTTCGTCAAATAAAAGATGCCTGTTGTATTGTAATAATTTTAATAAAAATGCTTTTTTAGCCATGTCTTTACTAGACTTATATTGTAAGCATTTTTTTTGACTGTCTAAGCAAAGATCCGAGTGCTGAACAAAGCAAAAGGGAGCCTATATACGTTTGTCAGTTTTGAATCGCCCCAGTTGAGTTTTATTTTATTATTTTTTTACTGTTTTTAGAATATGATTAAAGTTTTGTTTTTTATTTGTAATGATACAACTATACGTTTCATAAGAATAATTTCACAAATACCCTCATTTCATTTGAGAAATATTAACATAAATATACATGTATTAAATTACGGTAAATTGTGCAAAAATAGTAACAATTACTCAGTTTACACCTGTTCCTGGAAATTGATTGTTGAAGCTGTAATTAAGGGCAGTGTCAACCTTGAGCTTACGAGTATCTATTTTGGTTTGTAACTTGCAAATATTTGATTATTGTATGTAAAGTATACATTTCTAGAAAGAAAATTGGACGATGAACCCGATGCTGGCATCAGATTAATGTAAAACTTTCCGTATTTTGAGAAAAATACTAAAAAAACACGATTTTGCCCCAAAATTTTCAGACAGCATAACAAAAAACAATTAGAATTTTCATGATTTCTTATGTTATTTTTTAGAAACAAGACAAATTTGTCTAGGGACTGTTTTTTTCATTTTTTAAAAATAGAGCTAACTTTTCGAAATATAAGGAAAAATGTCAAAAAAGTGTGATTTTGAATTTTGTTTTCCAAAATTTGAGTATATATTGGAGAATATCTTTAGTTAGAAATCGAAAAATGAACAATTGAGAAAACCGTCCCTATAGTAGACCGACTAGCTGCTATCGTAGGAAAGTTTAAACCTTACCTTTTCGGTATTTTTGGAGTTATCTTGTCTGAAAATTTGCCAAAGGACATCGCCGGATAAGGAGAGAAGGAGGCCCTCTATAATCATAATAGTTATATTTCACCATCAAAAAAAAAAAAAAAAAAAAGAGTATCTATTTTGGTTTGTAACTTTGCAAATATTTGATTATTGTATGTAAAGTATACATTTCTAGAAAGAAAATTGGACGATGAACCCGATGCTGGCATCAGATTAATGTAAAACTTTCCGTATTTTGAGAAAAATACTAAAAAAACACGATTTTGCCCCAAAATTTTCAGACAGCATAACAAAAACAATTAGAATTTTCATGATTTCTTATGTTATTTTTTAGAAACAAGACAAATTTGTCTAGGGACTGTTTTTTCATTTTTTAAAAATAGAGCTAACTTTTCGAAATATAAGGAAAAATGTCAAAAAAGTGCGATTTTTAATTTTCTTTTCCAAAATTTGAGTATATATTGGAGAATATCTTTAGTTAGAAATCGAAAAATGAACAATTGAGAAAACCGTCCCTAGAGTAGACCGACTAGCTGCTATCGTAGGAAAGTTTAAACCTTACCTTTTACTTCGGTATTTTTGGAGTTATCTTGTCTGAAAATTTGCCAAATTTTGCGAAAATTGAACATTGAGAAAATCTGTGTTTTAGTAAAAAAGTGACTTTTAACGCCATTTCAAGCCGTCTCTTTTTCAAATAACTTTATCTTTGAACTTCAAAATTGAGTATGTTGTGCAAGTGATGAAAATACATCTTTACGCACTATTTAATCAAAGATATTTTGTCTCTAACTCCGGAATTAGAAGAAATTGGAATTTCATCTGGTCTAAATTAGCGCTTTGTTTACATTTTCAAATATTATTTTTCGTTTTTCCAAGATGCGTTCGCGCAAAAAGTACATTAAAACACGCGCACGCTTCATTACGCAGCAAAAATTCACCGCGCGACGCGATGGTGCGCCTTGCGCCTGACGGCGTGAAATGTGCTTAAATTCCCGCCGTTTAGACCAAACGGTTTTTGTGACTTTAAATCAGAGGTTCTATATAGAGAGGTAAAGCGTTACGCCATCTTTAGAAATTCATCGTCTCGCATGTTTTGCCGACCACAAAGAAAACATAAGAGTACCAACAATAGAAAGCAGTGGCTGCCTCCGCTTCTTCCACATACTGTGGGTGCCGCTTTGCATATACACTAATCGGTAGTGATACAAATTGATGTATGTGTTAGAGGTGGCCAGGTGTAATAATAATAATGCACCTGGATCATTGTGCTCAGATACTCTTTTTTTCCCATAATGCAATGCGCGCTTAGGTGAAAAGATGTATTCATTGAGGCGGTTTATTTAAATCAAGACGACTGACGTGTCATTTCATTCGTTGTGTGGCCATGGGTAGGACAAAATTTAACCACCCAATAGCTCCCAACATCCAACAACTGATATTTTGCCGGATTGTTTGTATCGAATTGACATTGTGTGTATACAAGCACCCAAACTAATAATTATTCCGTGCAATATTCAAAATGTCAGCGCCCAGCACGGACGACTGGTTTTGAATGGGCTTCACCCCTTGCTTTAAATGGTCAAATAGCTGTTTTGAATCGGCAAAAAATACAGCTCAGGATTGTCTGCAGTGGATAACCTTTGTTGGTAACTATAGAACACAGTTTGATGTTTAAAATGGTGCAAAAATCAGAAATTCGTGTAAAAATAAACGCACTAGGGTTGACACTACCCTTAAGTAAAAAAGATTCAAATCAGCTATGTTATAACAACAACAAGACAACTTGTAACACCAGAAAGGTCACAAACAAGCACTAATGTAGTAACTTATTTTCACTTAATTTGTTTAACGGAAATAGTCAAAGACTCCTTGTTGAAACCCTTTCACGTTTTGGTATGATATTTGTTCATTTTAATTTGCAATATATTAATTTGCAAGGAAAGTAATGCATATAAATTCAATGTTCTTATATTCCCTGTATAAAAGGTAGCATAGTATCGTGGTAGGGTATTTGGGTTCATATCAGAGGGTCCCAGGTTCGATTCCCAGTTAGATAGGTCTACATGTATAAAAGTTACATGATTAATTTACATTCAAATTACGATCAATAATGAAATGTAAAACATAGTACCTCAAAATCTTATTCGTTTTTCATCTTTTCTTTGCTATATTTCCCCACATACCTAGGATAGTGAGGGACTGTAGTGCACAGATCTCATGCGAGTGTGCAAATGTGGATAAAACTGACTTTTGATACACAGGTACAACATATTACCTGGATCAAAGCAATTTTTAACTTTTGACCCATGTACACACCAAAATTGACTTTTCACGGGCCGATTTTACCCCATAACTCCGAAACTATAAGGCACAGATAGTGTAAACTATACATTTTTGTAATCCTTGTAACCTTCTTTGACACTCGCATGACCATGTCATCTCATATTACTAATGTGAGAAAATCTGTTGTTTTTCATTTACGTAATATCGCCAGAATCAGGAAATATATCGATCAACCTACATGTCACCATGCAGCACTTTTATTAATTCTTTCACGTCTAGATTATTGCAACAGCCTTCTCTCCTCAGTCAGTCAGCAGGTCACCCAAGTACTATTGTTCACACAAAAAATTGTTCGACAGGTCATTTTACATGGACTTTCACAAATACAATAGGCTAACGACCTTGCTATTGTCCACATTCCCTGCACACGTCTGCAGTTCAAATCGATGGAAATCAGGCCCATGTTATAAGCATATGGGATTTCAATTTCGTGATGCCAGTAAATGTAAGGTTATACATTTTCCGTGGTCTTCGCTTTCTCAAAAGAGATAGAGTAACACGTAGACAGACTTTTTGGTAGCACACAATTCAATTTATGATTTGGGATGCTTTAAAACTTTGTGGGATTTCTATAACTTCAGAGACCACGCTTTTTCAAAACTTAAAATTCGTCGCTTTTAATTCGTTGTTTTTAACCCGCAAACAACCTTTCACGTCATATTAGACCAACTTAGATATGAAGTTGACATTCCGCAACAATAATACATGATTTTATAATGAATTCAGGTATTTTGGACCTCAAATCAGGTCATTTTCCAGAGCGTTTTCGACCAGCTATTGATGTCTCGTGTACAAGAAAATAAAGCACGTTGGCGTGACCTCCTGATTGACTCTCTTCGCCCCCATCTACTTATATTTCTCGCCTTCAACGTCTACAGAATTGGGCAGCACGTCTTACATTTGAAGTCGACAGCAAACACGCCCCTGGACCCAACTTTTTAAAAATATCACTTCACTTGCTATCCAATAACGCTACCGGATCATATTAAATTACTTTTGCTTGTATATAAATTCCTTCACAACCAAGGACGAACATATTTTATTGTAATTGTTTATCTTTATATGTACCAAAGAGACAACTCTTCCGATCTCCAAGGATTATCTTCGTCTTGACTACCTTATCACTAGAGTATTATCTGTATAAGAAACCTTCACATATATCGGCATCAAGAATGTAATAAGCTTCCTGTATTTATTAGACAATCTGCATCTACTGCTGTTTTCAAAAAATGGTCACAAATTTGTTGTTTCCAGATCACATAATCCATTTCTTCTGTTTTTGTATGATGCACCTTTCAAATGTTGTTTTAATGGTGCAAATGCTCATTGTTTTGTAGTAACTGTTTGTTCTTTATTCTTTTTGCAGTGTTTGCCTTGTGTGGTACACCCACAGTTTTTGTTTCTCTTGTTGTCCCTGGTGCTTCGAGTTCGACGGTGTTTTAATTCAATGGCCTTTTTGTCATTGCGCCATGATTAGGCCATTCCTCTATTCTTGTTGTAACGGCGCTGGTTAAAGGCGTTATATCCCTATATTATAATTATATTTTACATGTATTTTAACTTGTTTTTAATTTATCTTGCACTTACTTGCACTGTACTTTGTCATGTAAATTTAGGTTTGTAGTTTAAGTCATTTTATTCTGTAAGCGCTCCGAGCCCTTTGGGAATGGCGCACTAAATGCTGTATGTTATGTTATGCATACTTTTATGTAATGGATTTTTCAATATAGGTACTTTAGCAGGAAAAATACTGTAATCTTACAGGAAAACACTGCAGCAATTCTGCAACAAAATATTAAACTACAATGTTTATAGTAATCCTCCAAAAATTTTCTATAGGTAGTACTTCTATTTAATGCATTAGGCTTTACAAAATTAATGGTCCATACTATCAATTAAACTTTATAGAACTTTATTGCACCGTAAAAATTTTGGTTGACATGTGTGGATAGGCCTACTAGTTAGGGTGTTCGTCGTTTGCTTTGTATTTTTCAACACATTCCCAACCTCTGTAATAACTTGCCAAATATATATGTATATTTTTCAGTGTTGTTTTGATAATGAGTTTTAACAGTATCCGTAATTTTTCACTGTAATTATTTGGCAGAATTGTTGTCAGTAAATACTTACTACGCAAAAATTTTATTTTATTAGTGTGGCAAAATCTCTCAGATACAGCTATACACACTGGGTCGATTGATATTAGTATCAGACTTCTATAGGCTCCCCAGTGTTGATCGAGAGAGGAGATGAATCTCGCAATATCTAATCCATTGTCGATGTCACTTTTAAAAAAGCTCTCTTTCTGTTGTTGTCAGGTACAGCAAACAGACATGGCAGCTAGATTGGTCTGTTTGGGAGACTTTTAAGCTCTTTTATTTGGCGTTTGGTATGACTCCAAGAAGTTGAAATCTAGGTTATAGTCTACAATTGAATTTGTTTTTTGCTCAATATTTGGGTATATGAAAGAGCTTGTGCTATAAGTATACATGCAAAAACTTTAATTTCGCCAAAATGGTTCGATTGGTCCTGTTTTGGAAGATTCGTGACGATATATATGAGGTGGCATTCCTGTTTCTTGCTGGGAAGACCTCATTTTTGCATTTTTTTTGGGGGGGGGGGGCTGAACACAATGGAATTGGCCAAAACAACCACCTATTACATACAGACTATACCACTTCACTTTGTGGTAACATGCTAATCTTTCAGTAGCCTTGGTAGCCGTTCAGTAGCCCTTGGATGGGCACATGTTAACAACTACTATGCATGTCCTGGGTATCGTAATTCATACTAAAATATAGGTGGTGTATTTTGCTCAAATAAAATGGCGAATGAAAGCTATTGACCGGCAACCACATTTGCTCTGCGTTTGGCTTTTTTTATATCATGTAATTAGCTTATCAGAAGTATTAATGACCTCCCATGTTGTCTGTAACCTTTGTTCATTTTGGACCTCTAATTACCTGACCAAATGGTGAAATTAGTTGCAGAGTGATTGATATTTTTCGGTAAATATTTCTATAACTATTAAACTATAGCCCACAGTTTATGGCACCCATCGGCCTTTCTTTAACCCTTAGAATATGGCCAAAATATTGGATTTCATATAACCTATTTTAGTTATTTTTTCCCTGTACAAACTTTGCCGTCCCTGCAAATGCATGTTCCCCCGCTACATGAAGCTAGTATTTTTTTTGGACTGGGTTTTATATGTGCCATTGGAAGAACAGAGGAATACATTAAGTTTTCCTCTGAATATGGACCCAGGGAAAAGCATCAATACAAGTACTAAAACAACAAAACGCACTGTTACTTACAGTTACCATTTCTTTATCCAAAAAGTTTCGTCCCACAAAGCATGGCCTCAGACATTCGCTATAACCCCAGAGTGCACCCACAGAACAGCTGGAAATTGTTCAAGCTTAAAAATGTAAAACTACACTGTTTACTTTGATACGTTCATTTGTATCAGGTTGCCCTGTGCCGGCACATTTGGAACTGCCTGTAACCACACTTGTCACTCTGCGCTCCTCGGAGACAGCGTATGTAACCCTAGGACAGGAGAATGTACATCTGGAGAAGGTTCCACACAGTGGAGTGGGAAAGCGTTGTCAAGGTAATTATGCTGAAATACAGACTTCAATGTCATCTAACATATATTTGATTTTAAGGGCACCTACGGTGGCTTCACTTACCACACTCAAAAAATCTTATAGAGGAATTACACAAGGTTATTTGTTTATTCGGTATTATTCAGGCCAAATTCAATCAATACAAAATGTACTGTCTCCCAGTAAGTCCAGATTACTTACCCCACAACAGATATGGTGATATATAGTAAAAAATTATAATATCTTACATTATTGCATTTAAATTGGTCTAATTTGATAAATGTGTTTGGACGGTAATCTGATGATACAAAACGAAAGTACGGTTTCTTCTGAGATTAAGCGGCTTGTTATCTTTGTACCAAACGTAGATAAGGGATCATTTAAGGTATTGATCCTTAAGGTCATCTGATCCTAGGGCTCTGGAACTGCACACAGCTTCCCGCGATAAAGGGGCACCTTCCACCAGTTATAATAAATATGTTCTTCGTTATTGCCCATGTAATTCTGGCAAGGGGTGTTCATTTTGGCCATCAACTAAAACAATAATAAGCTCCAAAAAATATTGCGATGATCTTCACTTTTCAGTCGATTATATTAAACAAGGATTTCAAACAACCACACTGATAGGCCGATAATATTTCATGTATTTCTGGCTTTTTGAGCAGAAACGGAGAAACTGTACATAAACATCGCAATTGTTTTCAAATATAAGCGTAGGCTTTCATTTCAATATGTGCAATTAGTTATTTTTCTTTGGAGGAATTTCCCATGTTTTAATGTAGTCAGAGAATAACCCAGCAATCCAATTTCTGGTGATTGTGAAAATGTCATACATTGTCAAGCCTGCCCGTGTTGTGTTCAAGAGTGGTCGAGGATTCGGAGGAAAGTATTTTACCATTTTTTTTTGACGGGTCGTTCAGTTATTTCAGTTATTATGAATACCCATTGTAAAAAGTCAATCCAAAAGTATTGATTTTTGATAAACTAATTTCATGCGCGTAGCCACGGGGGTGCTGAGGGGTGCGCGCATCACGGCGGAGTCTAAAAAAAACGAAAAAAAAAAAGGAGAGGCAATTTGCAAATGGCCTCAAATTTTTTATTGTTTGGATCGTGCCCGGGATACGCACGCTGGAGTGCAGATCCTGTCTACCCGCATGAAATTACAGATTCGCCGTACGTAATGTACTGATTGAAAAGCGTCTCCTTTTACACTCACTGACAGTTGACTTATGTTTATGGTTTGCCTACAGGCGTACCTAAAATTACAGTCTTTGGTCCAGGTAAGACAATGTGTTCACATTCTTTATTTCAAATTATATTCATTATTATATACAACATCAAGCAAAAAATGGTGTATGTTTTTGTAATTATTATTCGGAGATATTATATGAACTTATTATTTATAAAATATAAAGGTCTATTGCGTATGTAGTTACATTAATAACTGGAAATGAATGACAACTGTCATAAGATAAAGCGCATACTTGCAAGATGTAGGATGAGGACACTCAAATGCGGAGGGTGCAGACGCGGTGCCCTCAAGAAGGTTTAGTATTAATCAAAATAATACAAAACAAGAGACATAGACAAGGAAGCTTATTTGAAACCAAAAAAAAGAAAAATTAAACTCTATTATCTTTTCTTCTTTTATTATTCTTTTTACATGGGTATAGGGAATTTAAAATATCGGTAGGCCATTTGTTGAGAGAATATTGTAATGTTAGTGTAATTATTAAGTTTGAGGAATATTATAGTATTTTGAATATGATTACTGGAATTAATTGCCAAATGAAGAGCTGTGTTTTTCAATTCGCCACACAGTGCCGGGGACGGTCTCTGGGTTAACAGTGTTGGAGGATGATACGAAAACAAATACTGTTGAGATCCATTGGGATCCATTAAGGGATGATCCGATTGTCCTGGATTACGTTATATTGTTGAGACGAGTTATCAGCAAGATCAATGTCCAAATCGAGGCTGACTCACGTATTCAGATGGCTGCAAAATCAACGAATCGAGCGCTATTCTAACAGACGTAGACTATCCGTTATATTAGACTATCATTCACATACATGGGTATGTTTATGTTAAATTATTAGGTTTTTAAGCCTTTTCATCCAGCAAGGAAGTGGACCAATCTGTTGAAGTAGTTAACCACAAACAAGAGAAACTGGTAAGAAGTAAATGCATTTTTAAACCGACCCATATTACCCTTAAACCAGATTTAAATTAATGTTTCCCGAAAGACTGTTCTAGCTAATTTATTCATGTAGGTTAATCAGCAGTTACCCCGCTACTGTCTGTATGCACTTGTATTTCTTTCGTAAATGTCGTTCCAAGGGGACAAACGCCCACGAATATGTTGAATGAAATCCACGTATCAACACGGCAAACTCACTCAGTTTTCTTGGGATGTGCCGAGTGCTGGG
Organism: Ophioderma brevispina; assembly: GCA_023653785.1. Classification (NCBI taxonomy): domain Eukaryota; kingdom Metazoa; phylum Echinodermata; class Ophiuroidea; order Amphilepidida; family Ophiodermatidae; genus Ophioderma; species Ophioderma brevispina. Next base: position 53,549 of record JAMKCH010085302.1, read on the forward strand.
GAGTAGACTTAGGTGGCGGCTATCGTCGTATTTATATCGGCTAGGCAGCCCTAATGGAACAGCGGATGGGGAGCATAGCCGATAAAGTGATTACCTTCAAACAATCTGAAACCATCCACATCGTATAAATTTAGTGTAGCGGCCTTCGACCGTTGTCGGCAGAGGGCCCTTTTCAACAAGATGTACATATAACACCTCAGAAAATGGTAAGAATAAAAATGAAATCCTCTAGATGAATTTAAATACTTAGTTTCCAGGTAGACAAGGAAGTATATATTTATAATAGTTCCCTGGAGATGGCTTTAAGCGCCACGAAGTGTTGAAAAAAAAACCATGTGCCTTGGCCGGATTCGAAACGGCGACCCTCGTATTACATTGCACGACGCTCAACGACTGAGCTATTCAAGCAGGGCCGGCAGAAGAGCGCTAGATTCGTCGTTGGTTCTGCATAGTGTCGACTCAGCATAAATGCTAGTTATGAGAAAACCGGGCGTTTGAAAAGTTGAGGGTTACTTTATGATGCGTTTGTAATTAAATGAAAATTAAAAGAAATGGCTATTTGAAGTGGTGTATGTGAAAGACATGAAGGTACTAACTGACGACAGTATAAAATACCAAGGAAACAACTGATTTTCTTATTTCAAAATGGCCACTGAATGTGGGTCGATTGTTTTGTCAAACCCCAAATGTTTAATTCGCTGTGCTCTAGGAGTCGAATACGTATTCGTCTGCATGAAACCCGTTGATTCTAATGTTGGTAGGTGAGGATTACTATGGTAAGCTACGGGTTTTTACATTTGAAAATATATGCCGATAATGACACGATGATAAGAATAACGAATGGCGGTGATGATGGTGGCAATAACGATGTTTGAAATAAGGAAACATCGCGCTTGACGACGATAATGATGCTCGGATTGATGATGATGATGATGATGGTGATGATGATGTGATGATGATGATGATGATGATGATTGATGATGATGATGATGATGATGCGTGATGATGATGTCTATTGATTGTGTTTTATGTGACAACCATTGCAAATTTGTATACAAACGGCTTCCATAAGCGGTTTAAAGTGGGAAACATTCACTGTTGCATTATCGTTCGTTGTAAAATATAGCGCAGACTGACCACGATGACCAACGATTCAGGAAAATTAAACCTCTTACAAATTTGGCTTCTTAAAAATTAATATCTTAATAATCCAATATGTTTTAAACAAATTTTGCAGAAAAAAACATAAATTTCAAGAGTAAATTACGTTAGAAGGAACACATAATTGTAGTGATGTTATATAAAAATTAATTAAATAGTATCATGTTGTAACACACAATAAATATTGGCCATTGAGAACTGTACAAAAATGGAGCTCAGGAAAATATTGAAATGTAACTGGAATGTTTCATAACTTCAAAAGGATTTTGGAGGATAAAAGTGGTCTATTTCTCGTTTTTTAAATTTTGCATTACATTATATTCCTATCTTTTAAAGTAATGTGTACACGCTTAAAATATATACAAAACTTGAAACGAATTATAACAATTTAAATGGGTAAATATTATAAAATCTAACATAATCTAAACAATTTTTAGAGGGCCACTAACGCTTCTACAAACACCTTCCAAAGAAACTATCAATTTTTTTTTTTGTCCTGAGGCGTTTTTTTTTTAAATGTGTATATAGTAATTATTTACCTTTGCAGAAATGATCCAAGTAGCATCAAAGACAATAAAACTTTCGCAATATGTTTACAAGTCTTATTTTTGTAACACGGTGTACTAAGGGGTGAGGTTGTAAACACCCCGAGAATTCATTTTATTTATTTTTAACAAAAAAAGGGCCAATAAGATTTCGATGTGGTTACCCGGTGATAGGGCATTGGTCCAACGTTTTCTATTGCTTCCAACAAACCTAGTATGGCGTACAATGAACGTCAAAGTTCACAAGTTGGCAAATGTGGTCATTTCCCACAGACACAATCAGAGGATAGATGAAAAAAATGAAATTTTGACATAAAAAAGTGGACTATTGGATTTTCATGCGGGTTTTGGCCCCAAAATGCATGGGAAAATGGATCTAGTGTTTTAATCAACATAGAATTGTAGGCATACAGTGCAACAATATTTCAAAAAAATGAAACAAGAAACCACCCCCCACAGTTCTCCATCGCTATGCCACTCAGACTAGAACGCCCCAGGCCACGTCGACCGTACAGCACCACACCTTACATTCTTGTCTGCAAGCACCACCTGGACCCACAGAATGGGCACGACTGTCATTAGGCGAGAGTGAGCACGTATCTATGATGGGACCACCGGTACGAACACCCCCCGCCCTTATGCACAGCTACACCAGTTGACGACCCCCATTAACCCACGTATCCAGCATCTACTTCCATTCCTAGTCCTCAACGGGGCAGGCTAAAAGAGGGAAACAAAGAAGGAATTCAAGGGGGCTCCAGTACAAAGAGGAGGTGAGGGGTGGAAAATTCCCCTAGAGCGAAGAAAAGAGCCGGATGACGGGACGAGGCGATACAGACGCTCGTTGGTAAGTCAAAGGACTGGATCCTGACCAGAAAAGGTAGGCGAAGAAGCATACAAGACTGTTCAAGGTAGCGGAGACGGAGTACGGACAAGAAAACATAAAGGGATGGTATGTGGGGGGGGGGTGGGGGGGGGGGGAGACAGTTTAAGTGTCGTAATAGGAAGAGTGGGTGGTGATGTGGTGGAGGAACATTTAATGAAAATAAAGATAAGCACTAAAATAAAATATAAGAAAGCAACATTAGCGGCTCATTTATTTTGCAGATAATGGGCTAGTAAATATTGTCGTATGGACGCTAATAGTAGTGATTAGTCGGGATTCACCAACTCACGCACACTCTACCGAAGATATCGGAGGAAACCCCACACCAAGGAGACGAAATGTTACTGGACATTCACGAAACAGAAAGGTGCTTTCTGTCTCACTCACTCAGGGATATCGATAGAACAATCCAATTCAACCTAGTGATGGATTCAAGGGCCGGCCGAGGGAAGCGAAACACCGAATTTAGACATGGGAATGCCAAGACTATTCCTATGTCCTGAGTTATGTAGAGCTTCCCTCCAAGAGCTATCAAATTTCTTTGGCATGTCAATCGCGAAAGTTCGTATCTGTAACTCACCCTCCTTTGCTTCTCCTCCCCCAATCTCCCCCTCCTTTCTATCCCCCACCTTTAGCCCCTCTCCTTCTTCACCCTATATACCCCAAGTTCACCACCTTCACACCCGTCCTTCCCCGCTTCCGTCTCCTTGTCGGAGAGGATGAAACATTCATTTAGGCAAAAGAAAATCTCTAGCCCGAAGGTCGCTCTCAGTTAAGGAGAAGACCACATCAGCTAACACGCCAACAACCCCGAAGTAGGGAAACTGAAACCCGCGGGCCACACGGAAGCCGCTGGGGCAGGAAATGAAAACGTGGGGCGGGAGAAAAAAAAAAAGGAAGAAGAAAGCAAGGTCAGAAGCGACTGTGAAGGTGACAAGGAGTATTGGGAAATACTTATTGTGAAATAATATATGGAAAGACTTTCTCGTATTCTTAACGAAGTTTGTTTAAAAGTTTTTGCCGCCAAACCCGAGGAACAACAAAGGGGAAAGGTGTTCACCCAGCGCGGGCCCTCTTTCATTCTCTGCAACCGGGAGGTAAAAACAGAAGAGCAAACGGGTGGGGACGAATCCGGGCGGGAGTAAGGGAAATTTGGAGCCGTGGAATAGAGGAAAAAAAACTAAATGGTTTTTTTGTATTTGTCAAAAGTGTTAAAATTTTTTTAAGTTAAAATCAAACTTGGTAAAATTATTTTTTCACGAACGCACAGAACCGGACGAGTGCCACGCAAATTGATCCTAACCTTAGGAAAACTGGAACTTAAAGAAAGGGGGGGGGGAACAAAAAATAAACTAATTGGTAGGATTAACCAGGTGTACTCCCAATAGGTGAAATAATAAGAGGTTTTTACAAATAAATAACACATGCATGACCAATCCGTGTCAAGAAGTATAGATTAGATATATTTAGTATTAAGAAACAACGCGGAACAGATCATGGGAATAACTCTACAGATCACCGAGCCTCCCCTTCAGCGTTTCAACCCCCCCCCCCACTCTACCCAAATGATCTGCCACGCTCCGCTGTCGGAACCACACGGATAAAAGCAAAGGCTACTGACGCAACCACAGCGGCCCCACTCGAAGACGACTACGGTCCGACGTACTCCCCCCACACGGACGACGGAGAGATAGAGGTGGAGAAAGGCACCACCTCTTAAGCTTTGCCCTGTCATTCTAATGGCCTTTTTACTCCCCCTCCCCCTCTGTCTCTGGGGACTCTCTACCCCTTAGGACTGAAGGACGCCGCGGTAAGCCCCATGGTTCAAGTTGGACGCGAGTAGAAATTATAGCGGTGTAATATAACAGAGAATACGTATTCGTTCACAATTAATGTGTCTGATGCTTTGAAGGATATTTGGACACGCAAAGCTATCGAGAAGTAGGAGAATGGGGGGGCGATCAATAAAGGGGTAGAATAAAGGGTTTGGTAGTGTAGAAATGCGGCTATTGGGTAGGAGATTTTGTAATTCACTTTTTTATTTTTGGGTACAATAAAGAGTTTACAATTTGTTAAAGAGTACATATACTAAAATGCAACCAGAATCAACGATTAACTCAAGGGGAAAAAAAAAGCTAATGAGGAGATAAACGAGGGATGACGGAAATTTAGACAGCCAAGGTGAGAAGAGATGGATTCTGGGGTGAGGGGGGAGGAAGGGGCTTTGTGTGTTGTTTTATGGGGGGTCATTCAGATTTTCGCCTAGCGGATGTTTTGCATCAGAAATGGTATATTCAACATTATACGATTAACATTTTGTTTGAAATTTATTTTTTTTTGAAATTTATTAAAATTCTACCTCCCTCTACAGGGAGTTTAAAGGAGGGTGAGCGAGCAGGGAGGAATTAGGGAAAGGGAGGATGGACAATGAGAAAAGTTTGAGAGGGGACGAAAAAAAAAAAACATGATGAGGTGCCGGATTCGAACCGCGACACCTTCGTTAATTACATGCACGACCGCTCTAAACCGGGACTGACGCTGTCATTTTAAAAAGTCGTTTTAAAAACGGCAATTTCTATAATAAGTTACGTGCGTCATCTTACCATGGATTTATTAAATACGATCAAAGATAAAATATACCAATAATTTTATCTCATCATGCTCTAAACCGGTCTACATTCATTTTGATAAGATGGACATTTTAGCATGATGTACACTCACGGCCAGGTTTTCCTTTTTTTCATAATGTAGCTACCGCTGCTTAAGCAAAGCAAACAACAAAGGAAACCCCACCAATCAATTGGGAATATTCATTTAGAACCAATGACACTATAATTATCATTAGAGAGTGTTTACCAACCAATTAAAAAAGTTTCTAGAGCAGCCATAGACACAACAATGTCTTTTAAGACCGGTATTAGATGTTAGAACCTGTGACATCAATCTGGTGACTCCTATTAGAACTGTGACATCATATATAGTTTCAAAGGCAATCAATATATAGATATTATTTAAAATCCTTGAAAACTAGTCTGAAAACTAAAAGTAGTGCCTGAGCTGAATTCTTTTTTTCGGAAAATAAAAGATGTTAAAGGTATGATATTTAATAACAAATATATAAGAGTCCACCGAAATCGCATTGTATTATTAATCCCATGAGGATCTCAGCGGGTTTGTTGGCATGCATTATTAACACGACGGAGAATGTCTCGAAGCTGCGAATGAACCAAATTCAGTTCAGTGGGAGTTGGTCGTGTGGGATTCAGGATGTGCAAAATTTAATATTGGTTTCTCGACCAAAAAAAGGGGGGTTACAATTTTCGCAGAATTGATTTGTTCAGAACATCAAAGCACACCAGCAAAAAATCATTTAGCCTGTAAGATTTATTAGGGTAAATGATTAAAATTACCTTTTAGTAAAACTTACTTGACAATACACCAAACATTGTTTACACAAGGAGAATGAGGAAAGCGCACTTTAAGCAGGAAAGGGACCTCTGCACGAAATTACCTTACGCTCAAATTCCATCCTAAGAAGCGATACCCAACTCATAAAGTGAAACGTCGAGAAGGGAGTGCACAGAGGGTTAAAATTAAGGAATTAAAAAAGGTGAAAGAATTTAGAGCGGAACAACAAGGAACATCAAAGAGGAAACATCAAAAGCCAATAATATAATCTGGGATTTTGCTTTGGTACAATCAAAAGTTTTAGAAATTCCACCTGGTGGGGGGTTTTGAGAGAGTGGGGAGGACAAAAACGACCGGGGTGAGGTGGGGAACTGGAAAAAAAATAGAGGAGAAAAATAGTGGGGGATAAACAGACATAATGACGTGAGAAGAAAAAAAAAATGGTAAAAAAGAAAAGAAGAAAAGAACTAGAACTAAGAAAAAAGAAATATTTGGACTGTAGAGGACGAGAAAAATGTTTTTATACCGCGAGCCAGCGGACACGTGCTAAACATGCCCATGAAAAAATGTGTTGCCGAATTGTTGCTCGCCGAACCGAATTGGTTGTTGCCGCATTGACCTTTCTGTTCAACCGAAGTGTCCAGATACGTAAACCTAACCGCACGCATGAAAAAAAGCACTTTCTTCGTTTGCCTGCGACCCCCTCGCCTTGTGAAATGATACTTAGACATCCAGAACATTAGGTCGGTATTGGTATGTGTTTTGTTCAGAAAGTTTACCGTTGCTAAGATAAAAATAGAATCAATTTCCAATATTTATATGGCGATATGATTCGCTACGACGAGTGTTTCGGAGTGTGTGTGATGATGTTTTATGCAGAGTCATATTGCACAGTTCTAATACATTTTATTAATACGTGATCCCGGGTCTAAGTAGGAACTTGACCTGGTAGGGCTAACAGAAAAAGAGGAAAAAACAAAGAGAGAGCGTGGGGGGGGGGGGGGGGCGTGCGGGGGGGGGGGGAGGGGGGGGGGGAGGGGGGGGGGGGGGGGGGTGGGGGCGGGGGGCGGGTGGGGGGGGGGGGGGGGGGGGGGGGGGTGGGGGGGGCGCGGAGGGGGGGGGGGGGGGGGGGGGGCGGGAGGGGGGGGGGGGGGGGGGGGGGGGGGGACGGGGGGGGGGGGGGGGGGGAGGGGGGGATGGTGGGGGGAGGCGGTTTTTGGGGGGGTGGGTGGGGATAAGGAGGGGGGGGGGGGGGGGGGAGGTGGGGGGTGTGACGAGAGGGACGGGCGGGGCGGGGGGGTGAGGGGGGGGGGGGGGGGGGGGGGGGGGGAGATCTGGGGGGGGGGGGGGTTGGGGGTGGGTCAAAACCAATTCAAACATGTTGTTTTTCTTTTATGGTGCGGGAGGGGGGGGGGGTGGAGGGGGCGGGGAGGAGAAGGGGAGGAGAGGGTGAGCGGTGGGGGGGGGGGAGGCGGGGGGAGACGGGGAGGGTGGGGTGTGCCGGCCAAAAGACACATTTCTCCCCCCCACCTCTCCTCATATTCCGAACTCTCCAATCCCTGTACTCTTTCTCCGTTTCGGATCGCCCGTTTCCTTCCCCCCGCTTCCCTCACCTTCGAGATCTCTCGCCCACATCGCATCGCCAAGGAAAATTTCAATACCCTATTCAACCCTACCCACCAAGACCTCACGTCCTCCCCCTTCATTCTCTGGTCCTGAACGCCCACCCTCGCCTTCCCAATCCCCCTATGAGTCGAGGGCTGCCTCACGTACCACTAACTCTTGCCACAAGCCACGCGGTCTCTATTGTCAACCTACTTCGCTATATTGGGGGGGGGGGAGGTCCACTCCTCTCCCCTAACGCTCTTCTTCTCAAAACCTCACCCGGGCGGGCGGTGGGGGGGGGGGGGGGGAGGGCGAGATTTCTCTATCGAACCCCCAGCTCATTACCCATCACCAAATCACATCTGACATCCCCCCAACGGCGGGGACGGCGGGCGAGCGGGGCCAACTTTCCTCCTTCCCCTATCATACCCGGACAACAGCTTGCCAACCCTAAACTAGATTCTTACTTCTAATCTCTATCTGCTATCAGCACTACTTTGCACCCCACCTGCTTCGCCACCCTTCCCACCCCCCCCCATGTTCTTTCTGTCCATGTCCCAAGGGGGTGGGGGGTGGGGGTCGGGGTTGGGGCGGGGGTGGGGGCGGGGGGTGGCGGGGCGGAGGGGGACGTCTATCTGTCACCTATCCCCTAAACGCACGTTCAAACACCCAGATTCCCTCCCCTCCTACCTACTACATCTCCTCCTCAGCCCATACTGTCCACTTTAACTTCCCCATGCTATCCCTCATTTCGTCCCCTCCCACCTATTACCTTTTTATTTGATCTTAATTTCTTTTTCTTTCCGCCACGTGAAGTTGTCTCTTACACACCGAGTCCTAGGTTCATCAAGACCCTCGAAACAACTGTGCCCCCCTTCCATCTTGTGACACCATACTCTACGCCGGCCGCTCCCTCCTAGCCCGTGGGCGGGGGGCGGGGGACCCCCACGCTCCACCACCTTCCATCCATCAATCCTTCCCTTAGCCGACCCTCTCCAACATTTTCACCTCACGTTATCGACAGATCGCTACCATTCTCTCACCTAATACTCCCCTTCCCCTCGCCCAACCTCTAACTTAGCGGCCCTCCTCCCCCCATCTCCCCCATACCTTCCCCCAATCTCACCTCATTAAGGGCTCTTCACCTCTCTTACCCCACCTTTATTCTGCCTCGTCTTACCCTACCCTCAGTCCAATTCTTACAGTTTATTAACGGTCTTGAACTTGCTTACACTCTTCCCGCTCTAATGACTCGTTATCTTATTACCAACTCGCCAGTTTATGTACCCCCCTAATCGGCTTCCCCCTTTTAGCTCAATTTCCTGGTCTTGAAGGTCGTCTATCTATCCACCCTAACCTTTTTACGCACTCCATCCTTTTTCTATTTTGATTTTTTCACTACCATTTCTATCTTCCTACTCTCCAATTATGTATCCACGAACCACACCATTACAATCTCGGTCTCGTAACTCCCCGCGTGCATTCACTCACTCTTCTCCCTTCCTCGACAATACCTTCCACTCATTGCGGGGTCTGCTTTCCTCCGACTTTCTCTGCTACTCCAGTTTTCTACTGTTTTTGGCGGGGGGTCGTCGGCCGTTTCCCCTCTTCCCGGGGGGGGGGATTGGTAATCAGTTAAAAATAAACGTGTTCGTGCCGATTGGGAAAAATAAGTTACCGGGACAGCTGTAACTGAGCGTCAATGGATACATCATTTTAATGTTACCGTACGAATTACGAAAACGAACGAACCACGGGAACACAAACAGAGTTTCTGGCGATTTGTAGGAGCTTGCTTCGCAGCTAAAAAATCAAAGTCATAGATAGACAAAATAAAATGTGCTTACTTATGTAACTAGAAGAATGATTAGAACCGATTTGGGTCCAATTTAAAACACTTTAAATATTACCACAGTAAAAACCTTATCCTCCTATGACGCAGTATAAGGAGAATTGTGGGGGGAAAGTGATCCCTTTTAGCGCTGGGGAACATTTGATATGATGTGTCGAATCTGTGAATTGATTTTTTGGTAAAATGAGTTTAATAGTTGATTAGGAGTGAATGTTTTCCCGTCTTTCTGGTTTATTTTATGGGATAGTTGGTTTCCAACTGGTTTATTACAAGCAATGAATGTCCTAGTGCCCCGGATAAGGACCTAGCTAGTGCATTCGACAGGAAATTTTTATCATTGTGTGAATGCCCACTGAGGCTGGTTGGTCCTTCCGTCCTACACTTTGAGAAAAAATTGGTATTCCAATCATTACTATTTTTTACATCATAATAACGTAATTTCCCAAAATTTTGTCGTTTTTAAAATTAAATTAAAAACATCTACATTCCAACATGCCAAAGTTATATTATCTATAAATCACTATTTAAATAGTGTCAGTGAAAGACCTTGGACGCAATACTTGTTGATTAGGTTATTTTGAAAATGATTGAGAAGTGCGAAAAGATCAGATCTCTAAGACAGTAGAGTGGCTTTCTTTCTCGACCTCCCTGGCAATTTCAAAAACAAATACATAGTGATGAAACGCGTCAATGAAATTGAAAGAACGATACACTTTTCGCACTGCCCTTACTCTTTTTTTTTCAAAACAAACCATCAGTTGACAATTGCATATAATGCATAGGAATTTTCTGTCTTACCAATTCCAGCGCCCACTGTATTAGATGTAAAAGACTAACGTAGACATGAATGTACAAAACAGGACTGATTTCTGCATTGACAACGATTTTATTTGTGAATTTTGGGTTTCTTGAGGTTACACACCACTAACTCACTTATACACAGTAGTCTATGGGAAAAATGGCAACTTTGAGCATGTTTCTTTCACATTTAAAACTCTCACAGAGGAAATACAACAACATCACCCCAAAGTACAAGCTGAAATCACCAAATAACCAAATTTTGAACATATGATGACCGGAAAAATCTTTAGTTACGAATCCAAAACTTTCACCGTGTCAGACCGGCACCAAAGATTTTCATAAAGATCGCACACAAAGCTAGTAATTTGCAAATCGATGTGAAATTGATGGCCGCGGAGTAAATTTCCTCAAATTCACTGTCCAAATGCCGCTTAGTTTGAGAAAACATACCAGTCTACCATGTCAATCATGAAATTTCATCACTTTCTTAATATAACTAGTGCATTTTCAGACATTTTAAAGCACCTTTTCCAGATGCCATGCAAGAAAGTAGTCCGGCCAAGATTTTTGATCCTTACGGCAGCCAGGTTAGTGGTGTATAACCTTGAAGTATACTTAATTATACTATTATATAGCAACATGATATAGTCCATTTTTCTACCTCCGTGCAGTGTTGTCATAACATTGACGCATCTTTTACGCACGTGTCAAGGTATGCCATCTTTGTGCGCGAGTGTAAAAACGCCGTCGCTTTAAGCCAGCGTGTGCGGTTTACTGGTGCGCCCAACAAATCTCGCGCTGACGTCACTCTGCTTTAGCAGCTAAACTTTCTGAACGGCTTTCGAACTTGACAAATTATAACATAAAGAATTTTATATTTAATATCAATATTTAAAGTCAAACGTATCGTCCTTTGAGAGTACAAAAAAGCTTGTTCTCGTTAATTAAGATGTACGCATTTCGGAAAGAAACGGTACAAAATCACATTATTTGAAATGGTCTGCGCATGTGAATTCAACTAATACTTTATACGAGAAACCAATATTTTTTTCAAGACAATAATCTAAGTCAGGACTGACATCATAGATTGTAGATACTAAGTTCGTAGAGGGTATACATACGATGCTACTTGATATTAAAGGGGTCAAGCAATAGCTTGCAATGACCCGGCTCCAATGGAGCAAACCATGAAACTGAAACTTGATATTGAGCAGTAAGTCGATATCAAGTGATTGACGGTATTTCTAGTTGCTACTAGAAGTTGTGACTTGTGGTGACCCGCGTGTATTATCTGATGACCCGTGTATTATCTGATGACTCGTGCATTATCTGACAGAGCCCAGTGCATTCGTGAAAAATAATGCACGCTGAAAACAATAGATAATCTAACACGAGAAGTATATGATAAGGATAAGAACTAGCCTAGTGCATTCGACAGGATAATTGCACCCGACCGTATGGGTCAGTGCAGGCAGCCCGAGACCAGAAGGGTCGAGGGCTGGCTGCACATTTTTCAGCCTGTGCTCACCATAGGTGAAGTTTTATTTTTAACTGGCATGCATTTCGTTCCTATCCTGCTTCAGGGCAAGCTTTTGCCCATTGTATTCCTGTCCTATGTAGGGGGCCTATATGTTTTCATTCAAGCGTACTTGGCCTCAATAGCCAATGCCAAAATTAGGCTAGGATTATCTCTTTATATAGTGTTAAAGCTTAATAGCTACTGTGCCCCTTCAACACACACTGGTACCTTTGACTCCTGATTACCAATTGCCACGTTTGCTGATGCTCGTCAATTTTGGCCACTTCCGTAGTTTTTTTCGACCTGCTTTGTCCGGCCGTGGTGCATACTTGATTCTCTGATTGGCCTTCACCATGATGAGCTTCTCCTCACCATAGCAGCACAATAATTGATATACTTGTTTCGACAAGACCCGCCCTATTGTATGTCATCAGCGATAACGCCTAGTGACAGATACAAATGCCATATATTTTGGGATTTGGTATTGGACATCTTAATACCGGGTATCTTCTCAATCTGCTATATTTCCACATATCACAGAGCTTACCGTAACGGTTGGTAAGAATCTGCATTTTTGGGGTACATAATAATTCGGGCTTCCTGCTCACTGTTTTGTCTATGTGCCTACTTGGGTACCGATTTGAGGTAGAGGGTACTGTTGTCATTGAGGTCATTTATTTATAATATTGTAACGTTTTTCGCCGAGTAGGGCTTTGGGGGACTTCAAAAACACAATTGACACTTATCATCTGGGTTTCTCCTGTGTCTTATAAGTAATTTTTGATTCAATCGTTTCTTTCTTAAGAGTACCCTGTGCAGGGCCTTTCTATTAGCGCCTTGTTTCTTAAGGGATTCTGGTATGTTTTAACGGTTTCAGCAATGTAGCCCAAGCCGGTTCCTTTGGCAGATGTAACCCCCTCCTAAGCGCTGATCTGCCACCAGCAAAAGCTGTGCTTTAGGATAAGGGCTAAGATCTGGCACCGCGCTACACTCGCATCTGGGGCTCCAGCTCGATACAGGATATACGAGGGACAATATAAAGAGTGAGCGGTACTACAGTAATCTCTCATAGGAGAAGGTTTTCCTCCTGCCTAAACCCATTACTACCACCCGCAAATCTGATTTTTACTTTAAGGCAGCGATATGCCCCGCCTACACCGCAGCGGTCGTGGTGCCCAGCCCGTATAAAAGTATATACGATTACGAGGGAGAGATATACAGAGTGGTGCGTACTACATATCCCTAAGATAGTAACATCGGAGGTTTTCTGTCAAAGTCGCCGCACCTGGGCCACGAGGCCCACACCAACAACTCCGAATGAAGATTCGAGCCTATATTTATACCATTTTGACAGTGTGTAAGAGGTTAGATGCTGTATCAGGATCTTTTTTAGACTTCGTGACGTAATACCATATCCACGTTGGACAATCACATGTTCTGATGTTAGCAAAACTAAAGTACGGGTCACTGCCTACCACGCACCAGGGACTCACTAGTACGGGTCATTGGCCGGAGCCAAGGACGCACCGAAGTCAAGCAGACACTCCTGCAAGAAACCCTCTCAGTTGCACATACACATACCTTGGTTAATTAGACTCATTAAGTATCTTCTCGTTGTATTAATTGCCGGGCATTACACATACTTCTTCCTGCATCTCCGGGATTTCCATTGCATTAATCATTTCAACCATACCCCTGTAAAACCTCATTCTTTGGGGGGCCATTTGGGCGAGCGGGTCAGCGCTAGTGCCTTCCTTATGCCCCTTCTCGCTCCCACCTGTTTTTGGTTTGGAAGTCATTCTTGCATCCGCTTACAATTTGCATTGTTGCATCAGATTTCCAACCAGGGTTGAAGCAGTTGCTTTCCCCGTTCGGCAAATTGGTTCGCCTGCATTTGGAGTGGCAGGAGAAGAGTTTGTGGTTGGTGTTTGTGGTTTTACATATCCCCTCTTCAAGTGACGTTATACAATTTGTGCGAACAATAAGGAACGTTTAGGTTTAACCTAACGGATTTTCTTGGTAACAAGCAAATCTGGAATGGTAATATGACACTCTATAGATTCTACTGCCAACTCTATCTGGATGTCTACTCTCTCTGGCTCCCCCTTCTTGGCACCAGTGGTTGTACTGCTTTATTGGACCCAAAAAAAGTGAAATTATCACTCCTAACAAAATAGCCGCAGATCGAATAACACCCATCTGTATAAAAAACGGTTTTTCAAAAACAATCGAATACGGGTCTAAATATCTCAAAGCACGCAGATAAATTGCGAACAAATACGTATTCGCTGTTGGACCACGATGCCACTTCAGTGATCAAAATCAAAAGGGCTAATAGGCCTAGGTCTATCAGCTGTAATGCAATCGGTGACAATTTACCTTTCTACACTTCATGAGGCATGGGCATGTTTAATTTCACATTTTTAATTTGTGTGTTTTAAGTCACAAAATTATGTTACTTGTACTATTGAAGCCGACGGTCTGTGCAGCGTGAAAAATAATTTTCCAATTTTGTAGTTTTAAATTTGTACAAATACACAACTTTGATCCTTTTTTTTTGGGGGGGGGCATAGTGACAATAACCCTCGTATACCAAAGGGGAAGATTTACCACCCCAGTGAACTTTCCCTCGTGCGCAAAACGTAAAAAACTTTCTAAGTCATTTCCATATAATTACTTCACATCCTTCTCTCATTTTGGCGAAACAACTGTAGGTAGCACCGTCCACCGGGGTTCCGTCGAAGTCGATTGGTGGAGGCCCATGTCACTGGGGGAAGGAGGGAGGAGGGAAAAATGCAGAAGATAGAGAAAAATTTGCGATTCCACGAAAAAAAATACTGTAAATTGCTCAAGATTTTTCACAAAAATGCGAGATCTGGTTTGTGCAAATTTGGGCAGTTTTTGAAGGATTTTCAGAAGGGAGTTTGCCTTACTTCCGCTTTTTCCCCAGTGTCATGGGACTTTTGACAAAATCAGGTATTAGTATAAGTGATTGCAATTGAAAGGCTTGTTAACACGTCTCACAAACTGAGTGAGTGTGGGTGACACCGCAATTAAGTGATATTTAGGGCTACAGCCTCTCTTTACCGCCGTTGATTTGAACTGCTATAACGGACTCTGTGTTGCGATATAGGGGTGTGGGGGTGGTTAGCTGGGGCAGCTATATTAGCACATGAGACTAGGACGGTATTAGGGCGATGGACGCGATTAATGTAATAATTAATGGAAATACTTCGATTTATCAAGTTAATGTTAAATTCGTGTTTATTCGAATATGGCAAATCTTCCAGGGAACATCGGTTGATTTGATTTTTGTGTATGTGTGGGTGGTATTGTGGTGTGGGGGGGGGGGGGTGCTTGGTTGGGTTTGTGGGTACGGGTGAGGTAAACATATTATTTATTTCGATTTTTTAAGTGCTATAAAAAAGGGGGGGGGGGGCCCCCTTTTTTTTCTGAAAAGCCAAATGTACATCTTTATTTAACAAGTCGGAACTAGGTCATATTTTGTGGTTTGCAAACATCTGAAAGTGATTTTAAGATGGTGGTGTATCGCACTTTTAAAAAAACGCTCTTACGGGCCTGATTGCCGGGCGCTTTTTTATCCTCCAGGATGCTATGTTTTCCTTAAAGAAAACAAAGTTCAAGCCAATTTCTTACCGAAACCTAAACTGCTATCGATTTGTAATCGATAAGGCGGAGAACGATATGCAAATGTATTGCTGATTTGCCTTTTTAACAAAAAAATTTCAAGGGGTTTATGATCCTTAGGGGACTTGTGAACACATACGGTCAAAAAATGTTAGTTTTAATTTAGAATAGCATGCAGATAAATGGACCACATGCGTCAAAAATTTGCTCTCGGCCCCCAGTCACTGGGGACGGAGAGAAAATGCAAAGAAGGATCGGAAAATTTGCTGCATTCCACGAAAACTACTGTAAATTGCTCAAGATTTCACAAAATTGCGACGGCAGATCTGGTTTTGCAATTTTGGGCAGTTTTTGAAGGATTTTCGAAGAGTATGCTTACTTTCCGCTTTTTCCCCAGTGACATGGGGCCTTGGGGGGAAGTGGTTCTATTACTCTACTACCCATTATTGGGAAAATCCATTCATTCTGATGGTCAGTTTATGCACATTATTCTGCAAAAAATGAGCCGCTAATGCATTTTCTTATAATTTATTTTCAGTAATCAGGCATACAAAAAGACCATAAGGCATATTACATTAAAAACCTATACAAACAAAATAAAGTGGTTTTAGTTAATAGTAGATAGAAATAAAGATTTTGTAGTATCATCTCTGGGGCTCATATGTATCATCGGGCGGGGAAAAAAATAAAATAATGGCCCATTATTTAGTTTTTCCTGAACCCTCGGGAACATAAGTCGCCTATAAATGATAACTGCATTTGTTTTTTGAAATATTGTGCACTGTTTTGCTCTTAAAATTATATGTTGATTAAAAACCTAGTATTTTCCATATTCATTTGGGGAAAAAAAAAAAAAAAACCATGAAATGTCCAATATTCCTACCTTTTTTATGCAAAATTTCAGTTGTTTCATTTTATACTATGATGTGTGTCTGTGGAAATTACCAATTTCCCAACTTGTGAACGTTTACGTCATTGTGACGCCATACAAGGTTATGTTGAACAGTTGAAAGCAATAGAAAACGGTGGACCAATGCTATCAACTGGTACCAATATCGAAATCACCTATTGCTTTATAATAATGAATTCTCGGGGTGTTTACCACCCCACCCCTTAGTAAAACGTGTTACAAAAAGACTTGTAAACATAATGTGAAAGTTTGATTTTCTTTGATGTTAACTTGGATATTCTGCAAACTAAATAATTACTAATACATCATTTTAAACAAATCGCCTTTCAGAAACAAATTGATATTTTCTTTGGGAAGTTGTTTGTATAAGCGTCAGCTCCCTCTAAATTGTTTAGATTATGTTAGATGTTATGAGTATATTACCCATTTAACTGTTAATTCGTTTCAAGTTTGGCAATATTTTAAGCGTGTACATTACTTTAAAAGATAGGAACTATATATGTAATGAGAAATTTCAGAAAACGAGAAAAATATGGTTGTTATAAATTTGTATAGACCACTTTTATCCTCCAAAACCTTTTGAGTTATGAAACATTCCAGTTACATTTTAAACTTTCTGAGCTCAATTTTTTTAACAGTTCTAGCCAATATTTATTGTGTGTTGCAACATGCATACTATTATTAATTTTTATATAACATGCATTACAATGTTTGTGTTCTTTCTAATGTATTTACTCCTGAAATTTTTTTTCTGCAAAAATGAGTTAAAACATGTTGGCGACCAATTAAAGATATTAATTTGAAGGAGCCAAATTTGTAAGAGGTTGTAATTTTCTGAATTCGTTGGTCATCGTGGTCAGTGTGCGCTATATTTTACAACGAATGCAACAGTGAATGTTTCCCATTTTAACCGCTTATGGAAGTCGTTTGTATACAAATTTGCATGGTTTGTAACATAAACACAATGTAAAAGACATCATCGTCGCCGTCTTCGTCATCATCATTAGACATCGTCATCGTCGTCGATTTCATCATCATCATCATCATCATCATCATCATCATCATCATCATCATCATCATCGTCGATCAGTAGCATCATCGATCAGTAGCATCATTGGCGTCGTCAAGCTCAATGTTTTCTTATTTCATCGTTATTGCCACCATCATCACCGCCATCGTTAATCTTATCATCGTGGCATCATCATTTGAAAATGGTAAAAACCCGTAGCTATAGTAATCTCACTATACCAACATTAGAAATCAACGGGTTTCATGCAGTCGAATACGTATTCAACTCCTTAGAACACAGTCAGCGAATCAAATATTTGGATTTTGACAAACTGTCAACTCGCATTCAGTGGCCATTTTGAATAAGAAAACAGTTGTTCTTGGTATTTTAATACTGTCGTCAGGTAGTAACCATTCATATCCTTAACATACATCACTTAAAATAACCATTTCCTTTTATTTCATTCAACTACACACATTCATAAGTAACTCAAACTTTCAAACCCCGTTTTCTCATAACTAGCATTTATGCTGATTCGACAGTATGCAGAACCCACGACGATATGTTCATAAGTGTGCATGTTCCAAAACGGCGCCTGTCTTCAACACTTTCAATATTGAAGTTAGAAAAAGCCTTTAATAATGTCACCACGTTGAAAAATGATTTGACCTGCTTTCATTTGAATAACTAAATGGCCATAATCGTGTTGTGCTTGTATTTTGACTCATTTAGAATTATAATGATCTGTAACATGCACAACTAAAATTTTTACAGACCCAGATGTATCATAAAGTGTTTTTACTTAACTCTCGATTTAATAACTATGGAGGTCAAAATATTATTCAAGTTTAACAACATTCTGGTCAAACTGACTAGAAATCTCGTAAAGTCATATTTTTACTCGGCGTCTAGTGAAAATCGGCGAGACATTTTTAAAATTCAGGTGTACATTAACAAATATTTTTTTCTCTCTCACAGTTTTTGTTGGCATTGACGAATTCTCAGATGAAGAGAACTGTAACGTCAGTGGTAAGATTTTGAGGCATTCAATTATATTGTGTAGTAGAAATATAAGGTAGTTTGTGAAAGTAAATCCACT
Source organism: Ophioderma brevispina (assembly GCA_023653785.1). Lineage (NCBI taxonomy): Eukaryota > Metazoa > Echinodermata > Ophiuroidea > Amphilepidida > Ophiodermatidae > Ophioderma > Ophioderma brevispina. The sequence goes on from JAMKCH010085302.1 coordinate 71,992, forward strand.
GGAAAACTGCTTAGTCTTACTGCTAACTTTATAATCTATAGAGGCAACCTGCCTGCAAAAGATAAGGACTTAAAAATGCCTTATTTCTATCACAGCCAAAAATGGCCTCGGACATAACGCCTTGCAAATGTAAATGTGGACAGGTATTGAGATTCATCCTGCTTAATTTTACGTGTTCATAACACATTTGCGCTGTTTTAATTTCAGTTGAAGGATTATCAGTCACATCGCAAGATCCTAACAGCTTGACAATCCAATGGCACCCGCCTGAAAATCCTTGCGACGGATTGCTATACAACGTCGAGGGTTTGCTGGCAACTCAAGATCACTGTGAATCCAAGAAAAATGACTTGAATATTCATGAAAACGTCACAAGTACTATAACGACTCTGAGTAGTCTACAACCCTATTCGAAGTACGTTATATATGTTAAAGGGATAACTTCAACAGGAAAAATGAGAGACGAAAAATTCATATTTGGAATAACAGATGAAGAAAGTAAGTTTTTAAAAATCTACCGTGAAATTTGAAATTCATTGAAAGACGTTTATTTAATGTTAACATAGGTGCTTTAAAAAACGAGGAAAAAGTTACTTTGGTAATATTTGTTACTCCTTCGAAAGAGTTTACTATGTTTGCGTTATAAAAAACAGATTTTATTTTCTAAAATTATTCTAGACGCTCATCAGTCATTTTTCATCTTTACTGAATTAACACCACAGCAAAAAATATTCTGTGTTCTGTGTATCTGTGATAGCATAATGATACACACCTTTGCTGTTTGATGTAACGATAGTAAGATATCATCTTGTCTTCACATTTTGCTATCATAGAACCCAGTGGACCTCCTACAGATCTGAAAGTCATGTCCGTGGGTTTTGACTTCATAGCCTTTGATTGGGATCTTCCATCATGTGGTCAAAGACATGGCGAAATCATCTCATTTACCTACAAGTTTGCAAGCCCAACCAATGAGATAACGTATTCTACAAGTGACGATGCAACTAACATTAGTGGATTAAATCCTTCAACGGAGTACTCTTTTACCGTAGCAGCTACCACAAAAGCTGGCACAGGACCTTTTAGTGAAGTAATCTACCGAGAAACTAAAGGTAACCTGATCACATGTAACCTATTAGTTTAGTTAGGGTTTAAAGCTATGTGCTGTGAATTTACCGAGTCCAACAAAGAAATTCCCAAAGAGATGCCCATATGCTGTTATTTAAAGAGCACAACAATGTTTGAGTTGACAAAATATAACCAATTTGGTGGCTACAAACAGTGTACAAACAGGGATCGATCATATCGTCATGAGTCTTCCAAACAGGCCAATCGACTATTTTGGCGAAATTGAGTTTTTTGCATATCATGATACTATATCAGAAGCTCATTTCATATACCAAATATTGAGCAAAAAAAAACCATTCCAATTTATAATAGATTTTCACTTTTGGAAGTCATACCCAAACGCCAAATGAAACAGACCAACCTGCATTCGTCTGTTTGCTGTACCTGAAAACCACCGTACGACAGCTTATAAAGTGCCTTATCGATCAATGGGATATGGCGAGATTCATCTCCTCTCGATCAACACTGGGGGCTGGCGAAGTTTATATTAGTACAAGGTGTAGCTGTATCTGAGACGATTTGCCACATTAAAATAAAATTTTTTGCAGCATTTTACTGTAAAAAGTACAGGTATACTGTTAACAATTGATTCAATTCAACACTGGAAAAATATATATTTGTGCAAGTTATTACAGAGATTTGTGAATGTGTTGAAAGTAAAAAGCACTGCGTGACGACACACTTAGGAGGCCTCTATCCATAAATGTTCAAAAAAAATTTTACTGGGCATCTAAGTCTTAAAATTTGTAATCTTGATAGGATGGCGTTCACCTCTAAACCTTATCTGTAAAGTTCGAGCCGATATTTCAACCCGTTTTGAATGAGCGTAAAACATAATTTGGTAATCCCCATAGAGTACATTATTGGGGACCAAAATGGCATCATTTTCGCTAAAAATATCCAAATCAAACATCCTTTAGCCTAATAGTTCACAGGGGTAACCAAAATATGGGGTCCCAGGGGACGAGGGGCTATTAGCGATCGGACCAGGACCTTTAATTTTGGTTTAAAAATAAGGCATTTATTAAACAGTACAATATAAAGTGAATTTTGTATGGAAAAATATAAAAGCTTGTATTTTATGGATTTTGTGGCAGCATTGATTGCCAGAGTGTTTTCTTGAGTAATATTGCGGTATTTTCTATGAAAACCTATTAATTAAAAATCCATAATAGTGCATTAATAACGCTGACATAATTGAAAGTTCACATAGGAGCCTCTCTTATTAAATTTGTCGTAATAAGGGCCTGGAAATTGTGACAAAAGTATTGTGCTGATTTTTAAATTCGGCCAATTATGTCTTTTTCTGATCCATTTTTTTTTATTGTGAGTCCACGTAATTTTAAAGCGTACGTTATTTCGTCAAAATACAAGATGCATGTTAATAGTGATTAAGTTTTTAAACAAAAATATGCATTTTTAAAGTTGTTCTGTACTATATTGAGTAAGATTGTCAAGAGTTCTGATTGTCTAAGCGGACGATCAGGGCGATGAGCACGGCAAAAAGGGCCTTCAGTTTTGAATCGCTCCAGTTGAGTTTTTTATTTCTTTATTGTTTTAAAACATAATATTAAGGTTTTTTTTATTTTGGAATGATACAACTATAGTTTCATGAGAATATTTCACAAATATAATTTGGAGAAATGTTAACAAAAACATACATGATTAAGTTACTGTAAATTGTGAAAACAAATAGTAACAATTAATCGGTTTACACCTGTGCTGGAAATCAATTGATTGTTGAATTTGAAGCGGTTAATTAAGTAAAAAGATTCAAATAATATGTTAGTCATTCAAACTATAACAACCACAATACATTTGTTAACACCAAAGGTCCAAATAATCAAGCAATAATGTAGTAACTATTTTCACTTTCAATTTTTTATAGATAACTTCAAAAACTTCTGTTGACCCCTTTGACGTTTTAGTATGATATTTGTTCATTTTAAATTTGCAATAGATTAAAGTGAAAGGAAAGTAATGCATATAAATCCCCTGATTAATTCCCTTGGTATATAAGGTGCCTCAATAGTGTCTGGTTAGGTATTTGTCATATCAGAGGGGTCCCAAGTTCGATTCTCAGTTAGAAAGGCTTACATTGATAAAAGTTACCTAATTAATTTACAGCCAAATGAGCTCAAAAGATATGTAAAAACTAGTACCTCAAATCTTTTTGTTTTCTCTTTTCTATAGCCCAATAACCGTGATAATATTTGAGTTTCTCAACTTAGTTGATAAGAGTTAAATACTTGCTAAATTTTTTCTGTTTTGTACCGTACTAAATAGCGCAATAAAGTAAGTGATTTTGAATACACACTGCAAAACATAGGGTGTTTAAAATTAACACCGCGGTGTGCTAGGAGGACCACACCAAGAGGGCTGTCAAAATTCAACACCAGGGTGTATTTTAACACTTTGGTGGTTAAAACAGCACAAGTGCCATCCTTTTGGTGTGATCTCCTAAACACACCCGTATTACTCGTATAAGTAGTAAATCAGTACATGAAAATACATTTATCAATACATTGGTGAATGTAAGACACACCTATTGGATTGTTAAATGGTTGCCGTAATTGTTTCAATACTGATATGATTTATCTGGTCTTATAGTTGATTTTTTTTTATTTGCATTCATGGATGGGGGGATGACGTTTTCATCAGTGTATGATGTTGTATACCGTAATTATAAATTTGGAACAGTGTATTATCTTGTGAAGCTGTGTTTCTATATATGATGTATTCAATTGGGTTTATTTTATTTTATACATGGATGGTGATGACAGGTTCATCAGTATATTGATGTGTATCTATTTAATAATTTGTTGTAAGTTTTTAATTGATTTGTTGTGACTAGAATTTACTTGGTGTATGATTAAAAGTTAGATGGTTTTTTGTAGTCTCTGGACACGATGACAACCAATAATTGTGAGTTTAAACTTTAATACTCACTCACTCGTCTCTTATTCATAGAAAGTTTTCAAACTACTATAGTCTGATACGAGTGCTGTGATGCCAAAGGTGAAATATATCGTCATGAGTCTTCCAACGGCCAATCGACCCCATTTTGGCGAAATGAGTTTTTTGCATAGTATGATACTATATCACAAGCTCTTTCAGATAACAAAATATTGAGCAACAAAATAACATTCAAATTTTTAGATATATAGATTTTCACTTTGGGCAATCATCCCAAACGCCAACTTGAAAGTCTTCCAAAAAGACCAATCTGCATTCGTATGTTGCTGTTATCTGAAAACCACCGCACGGCCGCTTATAAGTGAGCTATCGATCAATTGGAACATGCGAGATTCATTATCCTCGCTTATCAACACGGGGGGGGGGGGTGGGGGGGGGGGGGGGGCTATAGAAGTCTGGTCGAAGTTTATATAGTACAAGTGTGTAGCTGTATCTGAGGACGATTTTTTGCCACACTTCAAAAAATATTATAATTTTTTATAGTTTGATTTATTTTTATGACAGCAATTTCTGCCGCATAATTCATGTGAAAATTTACAGCATTTTACTGTAAAAAACTGATTCAATCAAACCACTGAAAAATATATATTTTAGCGGTTAGTTACAGAGATTGTGAATGTGTAGACGAATAAAAAAAGCACTGACGAAAATCCCACTTAGTTAGGCCTATCCACAAATTGTCACCAAAAGGGATCCGGTGCATATTCCTGTAAATTACAGTGAATGCGTTTAAAAACCATATGCAATAATTAAACTGTAAAATATAAAGTGTGATTTGAATGGAAACTATTAAAAAGATGTGGTTTATGTGCTACGATTTTGATACAGTGGATAGTTATGGTCTATTCTTTCCATTGATACCAAATAAGTACCAACATACCCTAGTATGGGTCCCAATGACCGTCTAAATTTTGTGCCGACAAAATTGGCATTTTCCATAGAAAATAGGCGAAAATCCAATTTTGCGCTAAAAAGTCAGGAATATTCGGTTTGCATCCGGTTTTTCAGAATAGTTTACATAACATAGAGTTTTTACAGCCATACTAGTGCATAATATTTTCAAAAAATGTACCATAAAAAAAATAATATCTGTAGAGTTTTGGACAACCCCTAAAATTTCGACTTGAAAGGCATACCCTCCTAACCCGGTGAGAGTGCTACCTTCACATTTTTTTTTTCGCTAAAACGACCAGAAAGAATGAGAGAACGCTGAGGAGAAACGAATTCCCATAAATAAGCTTTTACGAAATTTTTGGCATTTTGCACCGGAACAAAGGTTCACTTGCCCACCCCCCTTGGTAAGGACTAACTTTTAAGTGGTATGACTAGTTATCTTTTCAGTATCAGTCACATGTGTCACGTTCATTGATTAGAGGGGTTATCATGTGCGACCAAAGAAACACATAAAACGGGTATATTTTCACGATTGTGCACGATAATACGTAAAAAAGGGTTTTAGAAAAAACACTGAAATCTTGAAAAAATGGTTTTGTACTTTTCGTACTTCAACTTACATTAGTGTACGTTTGGAAATTTCGAGTTTTGGTATTGTATTCGTCTCATTTTGTGTACTGATGAGCTATTCAGTATAGTCTATAGACACAAATTTCTACTAGCTTAAGGGTTCAATTTGCAAAATTATTATAAAGGTAGGATAGTACACTTACCATACTTGGTTAGGGGTGCCTTTTAGACCATCAAATTACTTGGAATGTTTACGGTTAATTTTAAAACTCCTTGTTTAGGGGGTTCAGGACTTTGAAAATGTGGGACTTTTGGTTTAAAAGCAGACTCACCCCCTAAAATGACCCTTTTTGAACATCTAATCACTAAAAAGTGACTTTCTTGTCAAACTTCTCTACACTTTGGATCATTTATTGGATAAAATCAACAAAAGGTGGGACCCTTTGGCCCTTTTGTGTGATTGTGTGTTTGTGTGGGCGAGGGCTCATGTGATAGCATGTTTAGCATAGCAGTTGCTACACATTTTCTGCACTGTTAAAAATGTTCCTAATTTTTCCAGACTTTACCTTTTAAATTACGGTAAACCCCAATTGTTCAATAATCTTCACGTTTTATTACCTATACCTAACATAAAATTACAATTTGGAAGCAGAAAAATGTAAATAAACAGTGGCTAAAAATAATACTACACATTTTGAAAAGAGGTAGTATTTATACGCTGACCGTTATTATATTTTCCGTAATATTACATTCTTTTGTAACTTACTTGTTTTTAATGTATAAGAATACGAACTATGAACATCGTTTTACCTATAAAATATGTTAAATAACGTCGTAAGTAACGTCATTAAAAATGCAAATCTTATTTTCCCTATAATTTTTTAAAATAGTTTTAAAAAACACTTTTCCTGCTTTTTGTATTATATTTAGTTTAATTTACAAAAAGTAGTACACACACACATATATATTTAATTTTAGCATCTGCTATCAGTAAAGTTATGTAGTGTAGTGGATAAGGTTTAGGACTTGTAATCTTAAGGCCCTGGTTCGAATCTATGTAAGGTACATGTATTAAGTTTATTCATGTGATGATTAAGTAATTGGTGACATTAGAATGTGTACATTACCATATAAAACAAAGTGTATAAACTGGTTTAAATCTTTATTTGTTCACGTTTTCCCTTTGTTTATTGCCTTTTTTTCTCAAAACTGTTTGCTTGAAATATAACTTGTTTACAACCACGTGGTAACGTAAATACAATGTTTGTATGATGCAATAGCTACAACGTGAAAATTTGGTCAAAGGATTGTAATAACGTTTTAATTCTTAATAATTGTTTAAACAAGTCCAAAAACAACAATAACGTTGTAGCTGAGATTTTACGCCGTTATTTTACGTTCCCTGCAATGGTTTCGTATTTTTACGGCTCCAGTTATTTTACATTCTGCATGTAGTGAGTCCCAGCTGCCAGTCAAATGCCTGTTTTTTTACAAGTTTATTTTTAACAGTGTGCCATTTGCTATGCAATTTTAAGATTGTTTAGCAATTTTTCCCTATACGTTTGCACTATCAACGGAAAGCATGCAAGAGCTGTTGCAAAAATTGCTACACAAATAAAAATCCTTAGCATGAGCTCTGGTGTGGGGGGGGGGAGGTGCGACGGTGACCTGCTGCTGATCTCGGGATATTCCCCATCTCCATACTGCCAGTGCCCACGTTCATGAACAAAACTCATAAGCTTAGGGTATGATTTTGAATTAGGTTCTGTAACAATTAGATCATTACTTATGGGCTATTGGCCCTGATTATAATTGCACATACTCTATACACTAAGACCAGGGAAATAATGATCAATTTTCAATGAAAACAGGTTCATCAAAGAAAGAAGCTAAATTGAAATAACAGTGTTGTTTAGAACACTTAAAGATTTGTGAACGTATTGGTTGAACAAGAATATAACATCTATCAATCTATGGATTAAGTGACAGCAGCCCGGGAACAGCAGTAACAATGTTTCCATGTTCTGGCACATTTTTTATGGAAAAAATCGCAATTTGTGTGGAACATTTTTACTAACTGTGTAACACAATTCAGTTACTTAACCATGGGCATTAATAGCAGCTATATGGGGGATGACTCTAGCTTGATCTTGCTTTAGCCTATAGACTATTCAGGGTCTATGGTTGAAAAGGATAACAGCATCATACAAATGAAGAGAAATCCATTTTTTGCACACCTTTTTTACAAACTGTGTAACAAAGTTGGTTTTACCCAATAAATGGCGCATTAATAAGCATCTTGATGACAATGGGGTTTGGGTATATGCAAGAGGGATTCTCAACACAAATGAACCATCCGGAGACTTGCCCCCAGACATCAGTCTCATTTTTAGCCTCTGGTCTTCCATGACCCTTTTCCTGCAATTTTGGTATAATTTTCTCATCGGACCCATTTTTTCTCAAAATTTGTTGGGAAAATTAAGTCAATTTTCTCAATCTGAAGTAAAAATTGTCCCACATTTGAGAAAAAGTCAAATAAATTGGCATTAAATTTTGGCCCAACATTTGCATCTCTGTAAAGCTATGGTCCCTTTTTTTGAAAAAAAATGGTGTCAAGCTATGGGTACTACTTTCCGGGGACACTTCCTACCCCAACCAAACCCGAGACCCCCCCCCCCCTCCGGTATAGGGTGACTAACTTGATCTTGCCTTTATGACTCGACTATCCAGGGTCTCTGGATGGGATGATAATGAAAACATCATACATGTGACTGAAACTAAGATAATAGTTACATGTATACAAACTTTTGTCTCTGAAGTGCAAATCGTGCTTCTTTCACGTAATAACGACGATTCCGTCTTTCCATGGATTTGGTATAGACTACACCGATCATTTTCTCTTGCCACATTCCTGCTTAAATGGGGATTGTGTAGGGTTCATTCTACAATTAAGCAGAGTAGAGTGTTTACAGATAGCCTACATTGTCAAGACTTGAGGCCTAACTCTTGCTTTGGACAGGAACTGGGCCGGGCACAAAAGCAATTTAATGCATATTATTGTCTCTAATTAAGGGTATTGCATATTACAAGAAAACGAAAGGTCCAAATAACAAAATATATCATATGCAAATTCCTTGTTGCAATTTGCCCAGTTTTGGTACCAAGTTCAATGTACTGGACGATGTATGACCATTTTGACCTTGACCTTTTCAAGGTCACCTAAAAGTCAACAGAAAAATGGCAACACGATTTTCTGAATAGAGTCAGACACCCAGTCCATAAGAATCATGACGATTCATATTGTTTGCCACAATTACATGAACTTCACCATAATTTACATAGGCCCCTTCCACTAGATTGAACAAAAATAAAATAATATCCATGGGAAAGTCAATTCATTGCAAATGTACCAATAGACACTCCGAGGTCGTTTGTTTTTTACGATTTTTTTGAAACATCATTTGACACTAAGTGCCAAGAATCGTCACGTGAGGTGCAACCAAGTCGTATACTGCATTTTCACCTGATTTTACACATAAGCATTTTGGTTTCATTCTTTTGTGACTTTCAAATGAAAATAATTCTTGAACAGCATAAAAATGTATTTTTTAGATATCTTATAATATTTAATTTCCCACTTAAGTCCGATTAATTAAGATAATTGGCTAATTAATCAAATTGGCGTAATCTACACCATGATTTTCCCCGTTCGTGCAACAAAGTCGTATCTACCAGATTACGCCTTTGTTGCACAACACGGGAAATTCAATGTGGAGTGCAACAAAGTCGTTCTACACCCATATTAGAGGCCCTAATTAGCTTAATAACTCTGCAATAAATTGAGCCTTATACTTGAAAATGTTAAATATGCGTATTCATTTAGACTTTTGTAAATTAAGTACTGAACGGAATTTGAGCTGAAAAAAGGGTCATAACTACTTTTTTGATATGTTTTTAAGGTTGTTTGTGCGAATTACATAAATTAGCATAAATTTGGTACAAAAGACAATTGCTCTTTTCATTCACAAAATTTTGTAGATTTTTACTTTATACCTGTTTAAAACCATCGCTTTCACGAACAAATGGTCGTACTACAACTATTTTACCGTGTCGTGCAACAAAGTCGTAACCTCTACCAGTTTACGACTTTGTTGCACTCACAGAAATTCAATTTTGGTGCAACAAAGTCGTATCTACCCTAAATAGGCCTATTTAGCTTAATAACTCTAATAAATTGAGACTTGTCCACCTGACCATGTATATTCAAATAATCGTAATGAACTACTTTTTTCATATTATATAAATAACTAACTCAATTTCGTCGCCAAAATGTCAGTTACGGCTCTTTTGTTGCACTCACATGACGATATACTCTTCCTATAGTTGTTGTGTATTAGAATTAAAGGTGCATTCGTGATCCTATGCACATTATTTTTGGTTTAGATACACAAGCATATCTCAAGAAAAGGTTTATTTCACCAAAATTCAGTTGATTCCGATGTTGCGTTTTTGATGCTATGATCGAAGTAGTGTAACATGCTGCCCCATAGCCACTGTGCTGTAATTTCTGTCCGTTTACGGACAGAAAAATACAAATTACGAATTTCTTCTGAAGTAGATCGACTTTGCACGTAATATTCGACACACATACTATAACGTGGGCCAAACGGTTTAGAAGGTATAAAATCTCAATGGGCCTTTGAAGCAGACTCCCGGGCCGCCTGCCGGACCGGCAATATTGCCGTAGCCGGCGTATTGCATTCCCGGCAACATAATACAAGCATCCCCGCAGAATTTCATAAGCCTTGATGATTTTTATTTGATGGGGACTTTATTTACAGGGTGAGGTCCATTTTTAAACCCCATGATAAAGTATGTTATGTTGGCTAAATTTTTCATCACCCAGGACTTCAACATTTCACCTTGGGGTTTGGTTAAAATTTGAAATTCAAATTTCTCACTTTTTCGTTTTTATTGAAATTTTAGGTAAAATCGTTTTTATATATCACAAAAGTATATATTTTATTTGACATATTTAAGCATTATTCTACAAAATACTTTGTTTGCACTCCTCACTTTCTTACTCTAAATGCATTAATTAGATGTAACTTACCAACTTTAACTTTACAGCGCTTGCAATGCATTGTGGGAACAACACTGCCGTCCCCGGCAACACATTGCCGGTTACAGGGGGGTAGGACATGCATCCTAACAGCAACAGCCCTGAATTCAATCGGCATCAACATCCGGCGCGACTCGATTGCTAGTCCCTTTCAAAAGACTTAACGGTGGAGGGCGCTATTACGTGTATTGGAAGGTTACACTCAGACTTGCCTAATATTCGAGGCCTGGTCACTATTTTAAATCTAAATGAACCGTTATTGGAATACAACAACTATTTTGCAGCGGGGTTAATCCCCTAACCCCGACTGATTTGAAGTCAATGATTTATTCCTTTATTGATCATGATATTAACTAAGATGTATTGAACTAAGGTTTAAGAGGAGATTTTGTAAGGAAATTCTGAGACACAGGCTACATATAGTAAATGCACCGTAGCATTGCCACAAATTAACCGTTTTGGAAATCCCCAAACCCAAAATCATCGAGCAGGTCGTGTCCCTACCCCCCCCCCCCCCCCGCCCCCCCCCCCCGGTTACGGCAACATTGCCGGATCCGGCATTCGGCCCGAACGTGTTAGGTAATCAGGGGACGAGGCTGTGGATCAGAAATGTGCCCCTTTAAATGATTTTAGTCCGAACGCGTCTAAAGATTAATACAAATATATTGCTTGAATAGTAAGAAAAGCTTTATTTCTTCTTGATAAAAATAATGATCTTTTGATTCCTTTTACTCTGCAAAACGTATCAAAATATACACCGGTTCAAGCAATAAACATATAAATCCCCCCCAACTCATTCTCCGCCACTTAACGACGCTTATGGAAGTTATTATGTCCAATAATTCCACACAACCCAATGTTTTCAACGTTTAGACCTGTTAGAACTACACTGTTGGATGTCCTTGGTGTACTTACACAGGTAGTGCATATGTCGCAATTTGGGAAAAAATAAAGCAAAATATGCAAATTTTATGTCCACTTTACCAGGAGGCGTAAATAAACGAACTACACTGGTGCTTTTTATATTTCATATTCGTTTTTTCCGAGTATCAACATTATCGTACATTATTTGAATTTTCAATTATAACTCTTAATCTAAACTCGGTTTACCAGGAAAAATCTATACATTTTACAAGAAAATTCTGGCAGCAATTCGGCTAACAAAATCCCATAAATACAGCGGTTACAGTTTCCATTCAAATTAATATATTTATAGCTTGATGAATAGATTTACATAAATTATTAAGTTTGATTAAATCACTAATTCCAAAATGAAAACAGAACCTCCTCTTCCTCTTTCTAGCTTCAATGGCACATTTTGCCTGCTGTAAGAGATGATACGTCTAGATGTTCCTTTGTGTACTTAAACAGTAGGCAGATGCTTCAATTTGGGAAATAAAGCAAAATACTGCAAATTTTTATGTCCAATTTACCAGGCGTATAAAACGACCTACAACTGGTGCTTTTATTATTATTTTTATTTTCGAAAAATTTTTTTTTTTTTTTTTTTTTTTCGAGTATCACAACATTATCGTACATTATATGAATTTTTCAATTAACTCTAACTAACGGTTTACAGAAAAATGCTATAACATTTTACAAGAAAATTACATAAATATTAAGTTTTGAATTAAATCCTAATTACAAAATGAAAAATACAGAACCTCATCTATCCTCTTTTCTAGCTTCATTGGAATATTTGCCTGTAAGAGATGATGACGGCTAGAACTCATACAAAAGCATAGTCATAATCTCTCCCTCAGCAGCAAAGTATGTTTAACATTGTTCAATTCCACCGTCTGAGGCGATCGATCGACCTCTTTTTGAGTACCTTCACATTCGAAATGCGCATTCGTGTCCTTTGACATAGAAACAGAGGACTTTTTTATTTTTTGCAAACGACCAATCACTTTTATAATTAAATTAGACAAGGAAAACACCGGATACTTGAATTGAAAGCGTGCTCAAAAATGAACGTTTCAATGTCCATTATGTCCAAATAAAAATCATTTTCCTTAAATGTTTGACATTTTAATCATTAAATTAGATATTAGTATTAATGAGCACATAGTATCTGTAACCTTTGTTCCATTTTTGACCTCTAATTACTTTGACCAAATGGTAAAATAATGAAGAACTTGGGACCTTTTTGATTGGCGCAATCTGAAAATATTACCCCCCCAGGGGAGGACCCTGAAAGTTTATTTCCCTGTAACTATTAAACTATAGTCCACAGATATGGCAAACAACGCCTTTCTTTAGCCCTTAGATATGCCCAAAATATTGGTATATTTTAGTATACCTACTTTTATATTCCTCTGTACAAACTTTGCCTCCCTGCAAACGCATGTTCCTCGCTACCATGCTACGTTATCTATCTCAATTTGACTTTGATATGTGTCATATGGAAGAACAGATGAAATACTCAAGTTTTCCTCTGATATGGACACGGGAAAATAATAAATAACGAAACAAACACACACGGTTACTTAAAGGGACATTTCGCGATCCAAATCTTCTCCCACAAACAATGGCCTCTGGTGCAACGTTGATACGACATTCGCCATGTTCTCTAATACAGACTGTAGTCTCGAATTTACGAATACTCATACTCGTATCGAGTACGAGTACATTTGTGTACTCGTACTCATACTCGTACTCAGGCTTGGGTACTCGTACTAATACTCGTACTCAGGCATCAGTACTCGTACTCATACTCGGTACTCGTGTTTAAAATTTTGCTTTACTCATACTCGTACTCGTACTCAGGAGCAAATACTCATACTCGTACTCGTGGTCAAGTACTCGTACTCACACTCGTACGCAGGAAGTACTCGCCTACAAAACAAAATAAGTGAGGCATGCATTTATTGCTAGAAAAGGGAAATTCACAAAAATCAAATATAACAATTGATGATATTTAACGAAATTGTGACTTCATTCATTCATTCACACTTCATTCATCAGACTTTCACCCAAAATTTGTTTGTGAAAATTGATGTTTATGTTTCAGACAAATCTCAATATTTAAAATTGTTTTGTTTTGATATAGCATCACATATTTCAAATAATGACAATTTCATGGTGGATATACATGTATACGGACCAGTGCTCCATTCCATGACAATTTTAAAAAGCAAAACCGCATTGTATATCCAATCCAGTTTGCTTCCTTTTTGCCATGTAGGTATATCTTAAATTTTAAAACCTACTGTGAAGTTGGTTATAAGTCCAAAGTTGATAATGTCAACTGATGCATTTTCAGTACATGTTTACAAACTTTAAAACTTGTAATGTCACAGGTCGACATATTTAATGACCATATTTCAAACCAAATCTAAAAAAAATCACCTTAGGCGGCCAGTTTACACTGCAAATGGCATAGCACTAAAAAAATCGCCTATTGTCGACTTTAGCTCTATAATGTGAAAATGCAAGTAAGGTTTCAAATTTTTAAAAACTTAGGAAAAAATGCCATAATATTTCATGTATGCAATAATGTTTTATATGAGTAAGGTATTCGACATACGCGTAAGGGTATGAGACCTGCTATAGGTGGAACAAGCCCTACCACGATGGCTAACGGGTATAGGTATGGGTAATGCGACTATGGGTATGGTCCAGCATGTGACCACATCCTGGTATGTGACATGTTGATATGAGTTATAAGGTTCAATCTATGGTACAGGTAACACACCCGGGGGTACACATTTTATACCCGAGTGTGGGTACTACATGTACTACACAGTATGCATGCTTTAGTGGTAAGATGACTGTTGTCCTTTGACCTTAATTCAAATTCATCCAAAGATCTTGATGGCCACTGCATACTAGGATGCAAAAGTACTCGTACTCATACGCGTACTCAGGCACAAGTACTAGTACTCATACTCGTACGCGGGCATAAATTACTCGTACTAATACTCGTACTCAGGCATAGTACTCGTAATCATACTCGTACGGGATTTCACATTTTTGCTGTACTCCTACTCGTACTCGTACTCAGGACCCAATAACTCATACTCGTACTCATACTCTGGGTCAATTACTCGTACTCATACTCGTACTCAGAAAGTACTTCAACTTACTCTGCTATAACACCCGAATGCAACCCACAGAATCAGCTGGAAATCGTTCAAGCTTAAAATGTAATACTACACTGTTTCACTGTGATACGTTCATTTGTATCAGGTTGCCCTGCCGGCACATTTGGGGAACTGCCTGTAACCACACTTGTCACTGGCGCTCTCGGCTACAGCGTATTTAACCTAAGACCAGGAGAATGTTACATCTGGAATGTTCCACCCAGTGATGTGGAAAAGCTTGTCACGGTATGTTGAAATAATAGACTTCAATGTCGATCTAACATAATTTTGTTTTTATGGCAAATACTGTGGGCTTCACCTTACCACCTTAGAATCTACAGGGAATTACACAAGGTTATTTGTTAATTCGTATTTATCAGCAGGCAAATCATCAATACAAATGTCCTGGTCTCCCAGTAAGCCCCGATTTACTTACCCCACTAACGTGTTTGGATTCTATTAACAGATTCCAACAACTCACTGTTAGGCCCATATACTGATTTTCATATCTTTCATGGATTTTGAGCAGAACGATAACTGTAACATAGACATCGCACTTGTTTCTCAAATATATCGCGTAATTCATTTTCAGTATGTTGCAAGAATATTTTTCTTTGGAGGACATTTCCAGTAGTTAGTTAGAGATTACCAGCAATCGATTTCAGGTGATGTGAAAATCGTCATACATTTTCAACCTTCCCGTGCCTCGTGTTGCAAGATTATAGTCAAGGCTCAGACCATGGACCTGTTAGATATAATCTTTTTCAAACGGTTTCTAGACCACAGTTTTTCCTTCTGATCTGACGGATGCCAGACAAACAACCTTAAGCATTTTCGATGAAAGGCAACAATTCAAAATGGGCCACTAAAACACTAAAAACTATCTGTTATTACTAAAGTTTTTTTTTGGCCTGCCCATTCAAAACACCCATTGTGACCCAATTAAAATATAATTCAGTAAACGCGTAATTAAGAAATTAAAATAGCCTTAGCCGCCGATACAACAAAGTACTGATATTATCTACTTTGACCTTCTTCTTCTTGCGTATGAAGCAGCAGCTAAACATGTTGTAAGCGTTGGAGCCAACTCACGTTGGTTGTTTGGTGTTAGAGAAATCCTATGTCCCCCGGCGGACGAAGGTTGGGTACTCATTGAGAATGTGATTCACAGTCTGGATGGGCCGCAGCCCCTATCGCTGGTGCATATTGCTGTTGTACCGACCGACTCCTGTGCGATCCGGTTTAAGGTGACCCATTCATAGCGTGGTAGTATTGCTAGCCAGGTGGTAGTTCTGTCTTAGGGTGATAGTGAAATTGGTCTGGTCTTGGAGTATCAAGCCAGCAAGTATTTCTGTCTTCAGATGTTTGATGGGGAATGTAGAGTTTAGCGGGCGTGTCGGCAGAAAGGTCGGCGAGAGCGCAGTCTCTGTCTACCGAGTTGGGGTGATTCTTTTGACTGTGTTGTGCACAGGTGCTTGTTATCCAGCAGGGCCTTATTCACTAGTTTTGTGCGTGTGGTGTTCTCTCCGAAGTGCTGCAAGTGCCCCATGCCTGAAGCACTGGTAGGATTCAGAGGACTAGGACGGAGGTATCAGTGATGGTTCTCAAGGTCTCGTTGAGTACAGTAGCCAGCTTCTTTCTTTGTGTGAAGCTTTTTTGCCCATGCTGGTGGGCGGCTTCCAGACCGTGGCTGTAATACCTCGAGCCAAGGCAGTGGTGCGAGGGGGGGGGTCGTTGGGCTGGCAACCGCCATTAAGACTCCAGCAAGTCGGCACAGGAGGTTTTTCCTCGGAGATACCTTTGCACATACGGACTCGAGTTGCTGCCGGTATTAACTGCCGGTCAAGCCTTGACCTACCAGGTAAGGTTGGTGTAATAGGAGTGTATGGCAGAGGCGCTCCATTGAGGTTTATTTGAAGCTGACTATGAGCCTCTTTGGTGTTGAGGGGGAAGGCATAGCGGTGGCTTGGCTTCACTCATCTTCAGTCTCCAGAGGTCTTCAGGTATGCTGCAAGTAGGGCCCCATGTCTGTAGTAAGTGTGGCTTCACTTCTGTCCAGTTGCTGTCGGAGTGGAGGAGGGCAATATCGTCGCGTATCCATATTTGTCTAGATGTTGTTTGAGTAAGTCCGCTGATAGACAAGTTTGAACAGCATAGGAGCCAGTACAGATCCTTGTGGTACTTCCGTCCTCAGACGACGCAGGCGACTACTCTGCTGTCCATCACTGTCTTGAGAATAAAGCTACGGTTTGCAAGCATGTTCCATATGAATTGTACAAGGTACGATCCGGGATGGTCCCTGAGAACTTTGAGTGTCAGGCCCTGGTGCCACACGGTGTCCGTATGCTGCAGTAAGGTCCACCAAGATGACGCCCTCCTTATACGCGCTTTTCAAAGCTTCCTCACTATATTTGTGAAGTTTTACAATCTGGTTGACAGGCTCCCGGCCACGGCACAATCCTGCTTGTTCGTCAGGCAGATGGGGTTTGACGACTGGCTCCAGCCATCCCCGAGCCAAGGATCATCCTCTCAAGGACTTTTGACCCGTAGAATGGTACCGTGGTATATTATGCCAATGGTCTTTACATCATATTAATTGAACCTAATGAATCGCTTTCACAATTTGTAATCAAATCAACTCAACTCAATAAACCATTCAAGATGGCCCAAAATAGCAAAATCCATTACTACCTATGACAGATCTGCAGTTTGTGTATATCACTATAACTGATTTAGAGCAACTTAAATATAATAACATAATCAAATTGATAGCGCAAGAATGCCCCAAGATAGGGCTTTCATAATGAGCTTCTGACAGCCATCAGTAAAGGTCAGAAATTCATTCACGTTGTAGGCTTAAAATATGTTATTTTGTAGTTTTTAGAGTTGGTTAGCGCGGCTTCCAAAATCCCAGTAAGCGGCTATTTTCAAAATGTCCTTTGAGGTCGTTTATCATATTCATCCTATTAGTCGATTCGCGTTGATACGTTTTCTCCTCCCTGGCGTTTGGAACCTATTCATAAGTCGGAGAGGGAAATGAAAGATTGAAATGCACGTGCCATACCGGATTTTAACAGAATATCCTGCGCCTCATTAATTTTTTCCAACCTCCGCAATAATGGTACGGGGTCACCTATCAGATGAATCGAGTATAAGTAATGGCCAATGGACGCCCCATATCTACCAAAACTAAGAAACATACTATCTTTAGACTATTATGATCGACTTTTTCGCCGCATTATAAAGTCCATTTCCTCCAGCCATATTGGCTACACATCTAGGGGGGGGGGGGGGGGGGGGGGGTGGGGGGGGGGGGGGGGGGGGGGGGGGGGGGGGGAAACGTTGGGGGGGGGGGAGGAGGTAGATGGCATGTTACATGTATCGATTCCTCTGATTACCTAATGATGTGTACCTTGATCTGATTGACTTACAGGGAATATACACAAACATTGCCGTACTTAGGTTAGACACAAACAGCTAACAATTATAGCCACCTTAGAGTATCGGAAGCCATTTTTGGATCCTATCATGAAGGAATAATTAATCACATTGTAAAAAATAGTTCTATGGTTCTAATTACTACGTTCTACTTTTTTCCCGACTCGCTGCCAAAACAACCAGGTAAGTACGAATACCAAATTACCAACTGAAGTCACAGTATCACGATCAGTCACAGTATGTATTGATTGACGGCCATATTGAATTCATTGATTACGTGGTTAACAAAAGCATGTTAATTGGTAACAATGAATGTTAACGAAACAGCTAAAAATTACAATTTGTGAACCCACTTTTTTGGCGTTTATACAAAATGCCAAGGTTGCTCGTCTGGCATCCATCGGATCAGAATCAGCTTTAAAAACGGTCTAGAAACAGTTGACAAACATATACTCATAAAAACAAGGTTATATTAGTACCAATTAATCTGTATCCTGGACTATAGTTCGAGATTCCGAGGAAAGTATTTATAAACAATTGAACGGGTTCACAATTATTTTCGATGGTTAGGAATACCTATTGTAAAACCATCCGAAAGTCTTTTATTTTTTGTCACGAATGTCATTGCGAGTAGCCCGGGGTGCTGAGGGTGCGCGCACCCGGAGTCTAAAAATCTAAAGAAAAAGGGAGAGGCATTGCAATAAGTCTTCAATGTGATAAACGCAATCTTTCCGTGGATTTCGCACCCTGGACCCCCACAGGTGCACGGCCCCTGGACACCAAGGGGCCTTGAGCAAGCCCCTTGACCCCCCGTGTAAGTTGTTTGGATCGTTTCCGGGATCCGCACGCTGGCAGTGCGCGTAATTTCCTTTCTACCAGCATACATACAGATTCGCTGTGCTTAATTGATCAGTAACTGAAATTGAATTGACAATCTTCTTTTACACTCACTGCAATTTGAATTATGGTTTTTTTTGTTTTGGCCTACATGCGTACCTAAAATACAGTCTTTTGTCCATGTGAAGACAATGTTTTTTGTCTTTATTTCAATTATATTTATATTTTATTTATCCAACACAAGTAAAATGATGGTTGGCAATTATGATTTCAGAGAATATTATTAATGCTTATTATTGATAAAATCAAGAGGTCTATTCGTCATTGTAGTTACATAATAATTGGTAGAAATGAATGACAAGCTGTCATAAGATAGAGGCGCATATTTGCAAGATGTAGGCTGGAGGAACACTGCATGCTGAGGGTGCAGGCGCGGTGCCCTCAAGGAAGGTTTAGTACTAATCGAATCAACAAAACAAGAGACAGACAAGAAGCTCTATTTGAACCAAAATAAAAAAAAATACTATTATTTTATTCCCTATTTTAATTCTTACAATGGTTATAGGGTAAGTTAAAAATATCGTTAGGGCCATTTGTGTGAGAGAAAATGGTGATTTTTAGTGGAATGAAACCTAACTTTGAGGCATATTCTATGTAGTTTGAATATTGTTACTGGAATATTTTTCCAACTCAAAGTATCTGTTTTTCAATTCTCACACAGTGCCGGGGGACGTCCCGCTGGTTACGAGTGTTGAAGACGAATCCTGAAACAAATACTGTTGAGATCCATTGGGATCCATTAAGTGGATTATCCGTGTCCTGGATTCATTATATATTTGGAGTAACGAGTTATCAGCAAAGATCATGTCAATCGAGCTTGACTCACTATTCCGATTGGCTGAATCAAATCAACGAATCAAGCGCTTTTCTAACAGACTAGACTATCATCACATACAGGGTTCTGTTAAGCTTTTCATCCACATAAGTGGACAATCTGGATTGTTAACACAAAACAAGAGAAACTGTACAGAAGTAATGCATTTTTACAAAGACCCCTATTCCCCTTACCCATTATAAAATTAGCGTGTCCGACAGAACTATTCGATAGATTTTATTCATGCTATTACAGCAGTACCACCCAGCTGACTGTATGCTAGTACTTTTTCATTCTTTCGTTAGAAATTTCAGTTCCAAGACAACCGCCAATAATGTTGAAATCCACGATCAAACGGCAACTCACTCAGATTTTTCTTGGGATGTGCCAGATCATTTGCGGATGAGTTGCGGATATCGTCGTATTTATATCGGCTAGGCAGCCCTAATGGAACGCGAGGGAAGCATAAGATAACGGATTACCTTCAACAAATCCTGAACCATCCACAGCGTCATAGAATAAATTTTAGTGTCCGGCTTCAACCGTTGTTTTTCGGGCAGAAGAGGGCCCTTTTTTCAACAAAATTACATAAACACCTCAAAAATCGTAAAATAAAAAATACACGCATCTCGATGAATTCGACATGAGTTTTTTTGATATTTTAAGAATCTTATAAAACACTATAGTAAAACGAAGCAGTTTTTGGTTTTGACCTACCTTTCAAATATCAGTTTGAAGAAAATGTTTCGTGCTGTTTTTTATCCTCTAAATGTAGGTTGGATAGTTTATATGGAAGATCTGCAATTTTATCACAATGGATTAGTACTCAATAAGAATAGATAGGCCTGGCGAAGTCTGAAGGGTATTTATTAAAAGATTTTAATGTTCAATCACGGTAGAAAATATAAGGCGATATGAGTGGAAGTTGCCCACAATATTTTTCTAGAGGCTTGTTAAATCGGTGTATTGAATCATTGAATGCTAAAAGGAGTTTGCCCCCACCACTGACCTCCACACATGGAATAGGCGGCTGCCGTACGTTTAAATGGTGGCCATGAAACAACAGAAAGTTTCTTTTTCGCCTTGCAATATGGCGGGAACAAAGCATACCGTGCTGGTGCACATATCCACACCAGATGTTCTATTGTTATAACAAAATTCATTTAACTTTGACAAGGTGTATGCATTGTTTCCCCCATATTGCCAAGACATAAAGCAACTTCCGTTGGTGTTAATCGCGACTCAGACCCGCTATTCATGTATAGGTAGGTCAGTGGCCCACCACCCCTTGCGTGTATGATAAATAAAAACATCCGTAAAATGGTAGGGGGCGAGCAAGAGAACTATGCCATGTAACATGGTATCGGTTACAAGTACAGGTAGTTTTATAGAACGTGACCCCCTTATTTTTTACACAGGACGTGACCCCGTATATATGACTCACAAATTTTACACCCGACGCATCAGATTTGGCGAGTGTGCGAGTCCTCAAAAAAAATTAAAAATCGAAATGATATTGAAAATGTCGGTCAATTTAGGGAACTTACCATGCCCATCCAAGATACTAAACGTGGTTTCCATAAAAATTAGTAAAATTATGTTAACTCCTCCGCGAGAAAATTACAGCTAAACACCTCGAAAATACGCATCAGAAGAATTGGCGAAAGTCAAAGGTCACGAACTACAAAAAAGAACATATTTCATTTCATCCCCTGTACATGAGCTACTCCTACAATGTTTTCGTTTTTATATATTATATATCACTATATATAATAGGCCACGTGTATCTTTCTTTTGGGTTCTGTCTGTCCGCCTATTTTATCGGAGTCCGGGGTCGTACGGTCGTGAAACTTGTGGGTGGGTGTAGCTTGGGCCGCGCCAATCAAGGTTGTTTTTCGATTGGGTTAGCTATAAGTACCTACCCCACAGGCCGGGTACTGCCAAACAAACGAACAGTATTCAACAAAAGTATCCAACATAAGGTCTTCAAAGAGTATCCAAACCAGTACATAGTACTGACACCACAGTTTGTGTAGCTAAAATAACAAGTCACCATGTGTTTATAGTAAAACGTTTGTGTTGGCCTGGATCAATTACTTTACGTGAGTATTTCACAGTTCAAAATTGCACCTACAAATAGTGAGTTGAGGATCAGACCACAAGATGGGGTCAACATTGGTGTATGGACTTGAAATTTGGAGAGGGTGGGGTTGATTGCTTATGCCACAAGATTCCATTCAAGATCATAGGACCGCGAAACCGAGGGTCATTCAAGCCCCTTGATCCGCGAAACTCAGGTGATCGCGAATCACCTAAAACAATTTGACTTCTAGGCAGTGGATTGTAAATTGTGTATCCTTATGCTGACACCAAATATGTCCCATTCCATGTCAACGTTCGCGATGTGCACCGCAGCACATCATTGATTTCTTTCACTTTAAGTGTTGTGGGAGAATATTTGATGATATTGAAAATCCTGAAATTTTGAGTGTTTCCTAGTCCACTTCATTTTCCCGCTATAGCAATTGGAAATTTATGGGGGGTCACCATCAAAAAGTGCCCTGCCCGATGTGAACAATGTTTACTAAAGGGTCAACAGATTAATATGGGAGCACCCCACCACTTTGAATATCACTATATAGGGGTAATTACTTGGTGGTATATTCAAATCTAGGATCAAAGTTTCCTTTTGAAGTTAATGAGGCGTAAATATGCAAATCTGTTCATTCGGGGACAAGTTTGGGATGTCATAACTCCCAAAAGTAAGACTTATTTATTGTCCATCTTTTAGTCAATCAGAGTCACGTAGTAGAACTTTCATCCAATACAATTATGAGCATATTCAAAAAGTAATATGTGAGGTACAGTCCATTGAAAATGGTAATTAAACTTTTTGACACTCCTGAAAACCAGTGTTGACATTCGACAAAACCCCTCTACTTCAAATATGTTGAAGATACATCATTAAACATCTTTCCTTGAAAGAACTAGCTTGGTGTTTTAATCTTTTTCACAACAAAATACACTCAGTTTCCACACAAAGGTATATGTGACATGCACAATGTATATCACCATAATTATACAGTCTATGGGGATATTAACAAAAGTGTCTTGTGCTGAAAACAATGAAGACATCGAGACACCAACCTGGTTCTTTCAAGAATAGTTCTTTAATGATGTATCTTCAACATATCTGAAGTAGAGGGGTGATGTCGAAGGTCAACATTGATATATCAAAATTTACCAGATTTTCCGGTCATAACTGACTAGAAATCTCGTAAAGTCATATTTTTACTCGGCGCCTAGTGAAAATCAACGAGACACTTAAGATTCAGGTGTACATTTACAAATATTTTTTTTTCTCACAGTTTTTGTTGGCATTGACGCATTCTCAGAAGAAGAAAACTGTAACATCAGTGGTAAGATTTTGAAGCATGCAATTGTATTGTGTAGTAGAAATATAAGGTAATTGTGTGTGAAAGTAATCCACTGAAAAACTGCTTAGGCGTACTGCTAACTTTATAATCTATAGAGGCAACTTGCCTGCAAAAGATAAGGACTTAAAAATGCCATATTTCTATCAGAGCCAAAAATGGCCTCGGACATAATGCCTTGCAAATGTAAAGGTATACAGCATAAAGGTATTGAGATTCATACACATTTGTCCTGTTTTAATTTCAGTTGAAGGATTATCAGTCACATCGCAAGATCCTAACAGCTTGACAATCCAATGGCACCCGCCTGAAAATCCTTGCGATGGATTGCTATACAACGTCAGGGGTTTGCTGGCAACTCAGGATCACTGTGAATCCAAGAAAAATGACTTTATTATTCATGAAAACGTCACAAGTACTATAATGACTATGAGTAGTCTACAACCCTATTCGATGTACGTTATATATGTTGAAGGGATAACTCCAACAGGAAAAATGGGAGACGAAAAATTCATATTTGGAATAACAGATGAAGAAAGTAAGTTTTAAAAATCTTAAAATTGAAATTTGAAATTCATTGAAAGGCGTTTATTTAATGTTAACCTAGATGTTTTAAAAGACGAGTTAAAAAAGTTTTTAAAAAAAGTTAAACAAAATATTTTACTCCGAAAGAGTTCACTATGTTTGCGTTATAAAACAGATTTTATTTTCTGAAACTATTCTAGACGCTCATCAGTGATTTTTTCAGCAGAAAATATTCTGTGTTCTGTGTATCTTTGATAGCATAATGATACACAACTTTGCGGTTTGATGTAACGATAGTAAGATCTCATCTTGTCTTTACATTTTGCTCTCATAGAACCCAGTGGACCTCCTACAGATCTGAAAGTCATGTCCGTGGGTTTTGACTTCATAGCCTTTGATTGGGATCTTCCATCATGTGGTCAAAGACATGGCGAAATCATCTCATTTACCTATAAGTTTGCAAGCCCAACCAATGAGATAACGTATTCTACAAGTGACGATGCAACTAGCATCAGTGGATTAAATCCTTCGACGGAGTACTCTTTTACCGTAGCAGCTACCACAAAAGCTGGCACAGGACCTTTTAGTGAAGTAATCTACCGAGAAACTAAAGGTAACCTGATCACATGTAACCTATTTGTTTAGTTAGGGTTTAAAGCTATGTGCTGTGAATTTACCGAGTCGACAAAGAAATTCCCAAAGAGATACCCATATGCTGTTATTTAAAGAGCACAACAATGTTTGAGTTGGCAAAATATTATAACAAATTTGGTGGCTACAAAAAGTGTACAAACAGTGGTCGATCATATGTTCAGTGTGAATGTGAAGTGATCTAATGCGTCAGAATTTAAAGTTCTTTCATAATAGCTACTCAGTATTCACAATATTATGCAGAAGATGGTCAAGCAATTAACAGAAAGAAAGGACATCGTCGGATAAGAAATGAAGGACGCCCTCTATAGTGTTCATGAGAACATTTGAATTTGAAAACGTTCTGCATTTTTAAAGGGATATGTCCAAAGTTTTTGCCGGTTTTCAAAAAAATTCACTTTACATAAATTCTCTAAAAATGAGTTTTATGTAAAATTATATTACAGGCTTCAATGGGTAATTGAAATTGCAAAATATGAACCTTTTACCCCTCAAGAACCCCAATCGCGCTTCGCAAGGATGTGTGCTATATTATTTAGCAAAATATATATGAGTGGCATTCTGGTTCTTGGGGGGAAGACCTCATTTTTGCATTTTTTTGGGGGGGAATGAACACAAAATGGAATTGCCAAAAGCAACAACCTATTACATGCATACTATACCACATCACTATGTGGTAAGGTATGCTAATCTTTCAAGTAGCATTGGTAGCGTTCAGTAGCCTTGGATGGGCACATGTTAACAACTGACTATGCATGTCCTGGGTATCATAAATCATACTAAAATATAGATGGTGTATTTGCTCAATACAATGGCGAATGAAAGCTATTGAACTGCACTATATTTGCTCTGCGTCTGACATTTTAGTTTGTAAACTAGATATTAGTATTAATGACCACATAGTATCTGTAGACCTTTGTTACATTTTGACCTCTAATTACCTGACCAAATGGTGAAATTAGTGCAAGTATTATATTTTCTGGTCCTTTTTGACTATATGAAGAACTAGGGAGGGACCTCTTTGGAACATTCTGAAAATGTTACCCCAGGATGACCTTGAAAGTTTATTGCCCTATACTATTAAACTATAGCCCACAGATATGGCAAACAAAGGATTTCTTTATCCCTTATATAGCCAAAATATTGGTATAGATTTCAGTATACCTACTTTATATTTCCCCTGTAC
This sequence comes from Ophioderma brevispina, assembly GCA_023653785.1. NCBI lineage: Eukaryota > Metazoa > Echinodermata > Ophiuroidea > Amphilepidida > Ophiodermatidae > Ophioderma > Ophioderma brevispina. The sequence continues at coordinate 97,712 of JAMKCH010085302.1, forward strand.
AAACTTTGCCTCTCTGCAAATGCATGTTCCCCGCTACATGTACTAGTATTTTTGGACTTTTGATATGTGCCATATGGACGAACAGATGAATACTTAAGTTTTTTTCTAAATATGGACCCAGGGAAAAGAATAAATAAACGAAAACAAACAAACAATGTTACTTAAAGGGACATTTTGTAATTCAAAGCTTCGTCCCACAAACAATATGACCTAGAGCACTTGCACTTTGATACAGACATTCGCTAATAACACCAGAATGCACCCAAGAATCAGCTGGAAATCGTTCAAGCTTAAAATCGAGGGTTGACAATCAGAAGGATGTAACTCAACACAAAAAGTACTATTAAAGAATTTCTTTAATCCTGCTGTTCAAAATAGCTCATTAAGTTTATATGTTTGCTTACAGTACCATATACAAGCTTTATGAGATGTTTACATAATTTGAGTAATGAATAGATTTGCTTAGAAGAAAATATTAAACATCACATTTCTCAAAAGCAGTATTACAGCAGGATTAAAGAAATTCTTTAATATTTCTTTAGTGTTGAGTTACATCATTCTGATTCTCAACCCTCGAAATGTAATACTACACTGTCCTGTGATACGTTCCTTTGTATCAGGTTGCCCTGCCGGCACATTTGGAACTGAATGTAATACTACACTGTCCTGTGATACGTTCCTTTGTATCAGGTTGCCCTGCCGGCACATTTGGAACTGAATGTAATACTACACTGTCCTGTGATACGGTTCCTTTGTATCAGGTTGCCCTGCCGGCACATTTGGAACTGAATGTAATACTACACTGTCCTGTGATACGTTCCTTTGTATCAGTTGCCCTGCCGGCACATTTGGAACTGAATGTAATACTACACTGTCCTGTGATACTTCCTTTGTATCAGGTTGCCCTGCCGGCACATTTGGAACTGAATGTAATACTACACTGTCCTGTGATACTTCCTTTGTATCAGGTTGCCCTGCCGGCACATTTGGAACTGAATGTAATACTACACTGTCCTGTGATACGTTCCTTTGTATCAGGTTGCCCTGCCGGCACATTGGAACTGAATGTAATACTACACTGTCCTGTGATACGGTTCCTTTGTATCAGGTTGCCCTGCCGGCACATTTGGAACTGAATGTAATACTACACTGTCCTGTGATACGGTTCCTTTGTATCAGGTGCCCTGCCGGCACATTTGGAACTGAATGTAATACTACACTGTCCTATGATACGTTCATTGTATTAGGTTGCCCTGCCGGCACATTTGGAACTGCCTGTAACCAAACTTGTCACTGCGCTCTCGGAGACAGCGTATGTAACCCTAGGACAGGAGAATGTACATCAGGAGAATGTTCCACACAGTGGAGTGGAAAAGCATGTCAAGGTAAAGTTGCCAAGATTAACTGACTTAGCAATCTCTTCAATAAACTTATGCTTTACCGTATTTGCGGAGCAACTGTTTGAAACTATCTAGATATCATGAAATACAATTAAGGCTTTTGTTAACATGTTTTGGTACAGCAGTGCCTTATACCTGCCCACACATATTATGTCCTAGATGTTTGATCAGTGAGGTTCCCCACTATACTAATGACCTCATCTTTATCAGTATTTTTCATATTCGAAAATGTTATTTCAAAATGACTATGATAACAAAAAAGATACACTTTATTCATAACCATGTGCAGGGGGTGTCCAGAAACCTCCGGATTCATGTGCGAACCTAAAATAGGCTGATTTTACAAACAATGTTTTGCACCTTAAAAAAGCTGGGGTCGAACGCCTAAAGCATCTCTGCTGCACACAAGACTGACCGTGTACATAATGACACATGGCCTACTGCTATAGTATCCTAATTTTGTGATTAATGTTGTTATTTCACTTAGGTATGTATCTAGAGAAAAATCCTTGCAGGGAAAATTATCTCATTTCATCATGCAAGAGAAAAATGGAATTCCCTTAGTACTATGAGATTATGCAATCTGTTTATATATAATGGACACATTTGTAGAAAAGCTATAGAATAGCTTAGGATTTTACAGGTATAGTGAAAGTTAAAGGGTGATGACCCGATTTAAATATATATGAAGTTATCAAGTTGCTTTCACCCCATGCAAAACCTTATCTGTAAAGTTTCGTGCGATATTTCAGTCCGTTTTGATGTGAGAGCTACAATTTTTGATTTTGTAAGACCCTAAAGTACTGCGTAAAATATTACGGTAGACCAAAATGGAGTACATTTTCGCTCGTATCTTTCTAACCAATCATCCTTTGGCCCTAAGGGTAAATAAAGAATAGTAGCTTTCTTCACATACAAAAATTTTGACCACTTCCGGTAAAACTAGAAGTTTTGGCAACGAAGCTTTTAGCAATTGGCCCATGCTCCTTTGAAGATTGCAACATATAGGTAGTTTCTGATGATGGCATTAATGTGAGATCCAATTTTGAGATATATTGGTAACCTACTTCTAGTTCATTAACACTTAAGTGACCAAGGGGTTTTCACTCCCGTTGGTGCCCAAAGAGGGGGGGTCCATGGGACCCCACACTAAGGAAACCACTTTCCCGAAGGAATTTTTGCACGAAATTTATACTATATGTGAAGGGTCATAAGACAACTCCAATTCAGCAACAAAAAATGAATTTCTTATTTGGGCTGCAAATTAGGGACAAAACATTGTTTTCAAAACATGCGAAAATTGGACAAAAAGACGAAAATTTCAAATGAACCTTGCGCTTACATCAAACTTTTTGAAAACTTATTTTATGTTGATATCTATTCTAGAAGACCCAAATTACATATATTTAACAAAAAACCTGCAGTTTTAGGGATCCTGTATTTTTTAGGTAGACGTTCATATAGAAGTCCCACTGATGCAAATGAGGTATTACAATTGATTCCGTCATGCTCTGTATGACGTTGTGCAGTAGTGCTTGACGGAATGAATGGCAATACCTGATTTGCATCAATGGGACTTCTATATGAAACGTCTACCATTTCTTACGGTTGTTGCAAAATACACGTCATTTTCCCATAGACTTTGTACACTAACGGTTTAGCAACGTCCATGATGAAATCCGTTTGTTTTCAGCACATAAAGGGTTAATTATTTTTAATGTTACTAATAATTGTTTATACCATGTATGTGTGAACATACATCAGCAAAAAAAGCTTTGGTTCTTTGATAATTATAAATATTCTCAGATGACTTCCGTTAGTGCCCAAGGGTGGGGGGTCCATGGGACCCCCACTAATTAACTCATTAACGGCTTGGCCGATTTTTATTTTTTTTGGTATGAAAAGAAGCGCATTTAAAAGTCAGACAATTACAAAAAAATTCGGCGCAAAAATTCCACGCGTAAAGCGGCCAGCGCGAAAATAAATTTTGGGGGTCCATAGGAACCCCTCCCCCCCCCTTGGTCACTTAAGTGTTAAGAACATTGAGAGTTAAAGGACTTCGCCAGTAGTTTAAACTGCAAAGTTGGTAGATTTGAGTAGTATTACTAACAGAATTTATAGTTGCATCTTTTAATACCACATGAGCTTAAAGGTATTTTGTCTGCTGTTATCTTGAGACAAAAAGAACTTTAGATTTGGAATTAAACAGATTCCATGTTTTGATCCTTAAAGTGGATATTTGTGGAAATACTGTGTTTGTGGGACCTATAGAATCCCGTCGTTTTCAACTGCTGAACAACCTTATTTTCAGGACTGCTCTGAAAAAGGATTATATAAGAGTCCCTTGGATTATTGTCTACCAACGGGAGTGTCAGTAAAATATTAATTAAAACAAGTTACTATGATTTTATTCCTATTAAGTATGTACATATTCATCATGTTCATGGAATTCCTTTATATGCTGATATGATAGGGATGACTTTGCTTTTGCCATATCTCCATACCGCCACTGGGAAAGTTACATGGCGAACACATGATACCACTTACCAAAATATGACATATTAAAATGGCATCATCTGTGTTCAATATCGGTAGAGTGGACATATTAGAACACAATTAACAACTTTTCATTCCATATATACATGGAGATGAGGCCGTGTTAATTTGTGTCCTTTTTTCCGAATTTAAAATAATGTTTTGGTCCTAATTTTTGGTTTCGTTGTGAAATTCCAATTTCATTACTTAATTATTACTGTCTTATGACCCTGTACGTTGTGGTAGAGATATGTGGTATAAATCCCTTGCAAGAATTCCGTCAGGAAAGTGGTGTCCGTAGGGGGTTATGCCCCCTCCTTCCCCCCAAAAAAAAAAAAAAAAAAAAACGAAGACCTTGTTCACGTAAATGTTAATTCTGGACATTCGTCCCCATGTCAGAGTGAACATTATTAGATTAAAAATAAACAGTATATTTTTAGGATAATCTTTAGTGTATTGATTACTATCACCAATATAATTGTGTTTTGCACATTCCAATTTCTTTAAGCAATCCATTTGATAAATATTATAATTGTGTTATTACCGGAATATAAAATATGGATAATTTGTGGATTTTATTTGTTTAAATGGATACCAGTTTTTTTAATGATTTCAATGCAAACGATAAAATAAACACCATTTTCCAAGCGTCAATCACATATGTAAATGAGTAGTAATGTACACGTAGACCATGTTAACCATTATTTTTTCCATTTCCTGCTACCGGTACTCGGATATGCAGTGTATTGTCCAGGTAATGCCACTAGTTCTTTATAATATTTTATATTGATGTTCTTGAAATTGTCTTACATACATTATGTACTTGTACTGCTAGTTCATCCAAATAATCACGTTAATAATTGGTTTGTCATTGAATTCTTTATATCAACAAGTCAGCATTAATGCATGGTATACCAGGTCTTCTACAATCTAACAGGATTATATAAATCGAAATTTGAAGTATATTTAAGTATTTTTGGTCAAATGAAATCAAAGAAGATGGACGTAATTAAAAGGGGAAAATGTATCTAATATAAAATGACAAACATTGAGGAAAGAACCAGGAAGAATACTATCATATTCAAAAACTAAATATCGATAGTACATACATATGAAACCTAGAGTTTATAGGAAGGTGTTTAATTTTCTGCTAACGACAATACAACACGATACGATTTAAGTACCGTTGTGGCAGGAGATATAGTCCTTCGGACTCATAGTCCGCTTACAACGCTGAAGAATTAGGGCACTCGATTCAGTTGACTCTTCGCGCAACATTAGTTTCACGCTTTATCCCATTGTCTATGGAGCCCGGACTATGATTCCTGCCGGCCAAGCCTCAATATAGCAACTCACTCAAATGAATCAAAATAGACTACATAATACCAGGCCGCAAACCACAAACCGATTTGTGCGCTTTGATATGGACATTTTCGACCGCGTCCTCATCCGTTATTCGTATATAAATATTAAAAAAATAAACCTTATAGCAGAGTTCTTCAGCTCCAACGGTTTACGAATAAGAAAGTATTGCTTGATTAAAAAAACAGAATTTTTTGTCAAGATTAAGATATGAGGAGCACGGATCCAGGTCAAACATCATCGTTTACCCCTCACTACAGAAAGAGTTTGACACGTTTGGTAGTTAGTATGGACCTTCTTTATCAACGCTAGGTAGGTAGTACTCTCAAATTGTGGTGCAACTTTTTCAATAGGGGCCAATTTACGTTTACACAGGGGTCAACCTTTTTAAAATGCCCCATTCATGTTGAAATGCATGCCACATTGTCCGTCTAGTCATAAGGATTCAAAAATGTATAGCCCCCCCCCCCCCTGCGGGTTCGGAGTTTAGAATTGGCCCGATGTGTTCCCCTGCATGTCTTTAAAGGCGACTAAATAGGGCCCTCTGCGGGTTCGGGGTTTAGACTTGGCCCAATGTTTTCCCCTGCATGTCGTAAGAGGCGATTAAAAGGGACAACTCGTCTGTTATTTGAACAGACGGGTTGTATATATAGGATTATGTTGATTTGTGTAATGATTTCTACTGTATAATTGTATTATTAAGGTGTTCTATTGTATTACTTGTATAAGTAGTTTAAAATCAGTTAACATGAAAAACATACTATTTATCTATTACATTTGTACATATGCAAGACCACCTATTTAATCTGTTAAAATGTTGCCTTAATGTTTAATACTGTATTGATTTATTTTGTCTTATAGTTGATTTTTTTTTATTGATACATGGATGGATGATGAACTTTGTCATCAGTGTATGATGTGTATACCGTAATTATAATTTGGAACATTGTATCTTGTGAAGCTGTGTTTCTCTATATGTATTGTATTCAATTGGGTTTTCTTATTTTATACATGGATGGCTGATGATCTGATTCATCAGTATATGATGTGTATCTATTTACAATTGTTGTAATTCAAATTGATTGTTGTGACTTGAATTTACTGTGGTTTTATAAAGTTAATGTTTTTTGTTTAATCTTAATGACACGATATAACACAATTGTGTTGAGTTGTCGTTAAACTTAAATACACACTCAAAAAATGTACAGTTTGTACCATCTATGACCGGGGCGGACTGGCGTGGGGGCGATTCGGTGTTTGCCGCCGGGGCGCTTCGTTATAAGGCCGCTTTGGAACGCAGCAAAAATAAAATTGGAAAAAAAAATAACATGCTTTTAGAATAGTTTCATGAATATCCTGATACAGGTTTCATGGCCTTGTGATGCATGCATGACCGCAGTGGACAATTAACAGGAAGAGGTGCAGATGTAATTGCGCCAATTCAGTACGGCTAGGACAATCATAAAATGATTTGAGCCAGTGACTTGGTGGAATGAATAGTTTGTGCCTTCAACACGCCTTAGTTTAAACCCTAGCCAAAGGGCCTACATGATAAAGGAGCTCCACCGTACCCAAAGTGTTGTAGCTGTGTTGCCAAACTTTCGCCAGCAATTTCCCAATGCAATATGCCTATAGAAGTTCCGCTGCGTATGCAAACGTTTACAAATACGAAAGCCACAGGGATACGCCTCAACCTAAACAAAGGACTGGAAGGTCAGTGAAAAATATCCAAGCCGTCCAAAGTGCTCTTCAACAGCAGCGTCAACTGAATGGCCCACTTAGCTCTAGAAGTAATGATCTGGGATTGCCTCAAGTACTTACAATCGAATCCCGTGCCTTGACTTACAATGGCATCCATATCCATGATAGAGAGGCATGAACTTCTGGAAAGAGACCATGCAAGACCCACATAGATTTGTGAGTGGCTGCTTGGACATGTTCGAAGACCACCTTGCTTTCTTGAAGACTTGTGAATCGGCGGTGAAAGTATCTATTGCCTAACTGACTCAATCAGCACCCACAATATCAGGCCTTTGAGAGGAGGGACTCGAGACAAAAAACTCACTCGGCCCTGTTGGAAACGGTGGTCTTATTGGCCCCCCTTTTTATGGGAGCGTCAATGGAGAAGTGTAATGCTAAATTACCAGGTTGTCAAAGAACGGACAATTTATTAATCTCTGGTGCTCCTGGACATCGAACAAGAATTGTGACAGCTCGTTTACAAGTTATTTGGAAAGAGAGTGGCGTGTACACAACTCCTCCTGCAAGTCGGGGTTGCCTTGAACAGATAGTTTTCCGTGAAGTGGATATCTTCAAGCAGGACCAACAAATGTTTCGGCGGGCAGTTGCACAGATGCTAAACAGAGCTCAGTTATGTGTTGATTCCGGCGGAGCCAGTTTGTGATTTTGGCAACATAGGACTTGGAGTCCCTGACCTCTTTGAGTTGGGTACCGGCTGTAGTTCCGATAGGTTGATGATTATGTTCCTCAATGATGGTAATATTTTCCGTCGTCGTCTTTGCATTTAGATGTAGGCCGACTTTGTCTGCAGCATTCTCAAGTGATATTAGTAGATCTTGTATACCACATGTCAGATCTGCTTTTTGAGCTAGATCATCTGCATAGTCAAGGTCTGTGAAATGCTAACTTTGGTGACGTCTAGAATGCTTGGGTTTGATGGTGAGTCCTAAGCTTATCGTTCATGATGCCAAGTCTCTGTCTGAAGATGGCAATTGCTTTGACAGTCTCATCTAGGAGACTGTAGTTGGCGAGCCTACAAACAGTTGAAGCTTTTCTCTTCTATGATCCTTATAAGGACAAGTATCTGAGGTAGTATTGATCTGCCTTTGCGAAAACCATTCTGGTTCCATTTGAGAATGGGATCTATATGAGAAATTATTCGGTTGATCAGCATAAGTTGTAGATCTTATAGGCCAGTGCAGTGACAGTGAGATTCCTCTGTAGTTTTGATGTTGTTGGAGGTCGCCTTTCTTTGGTAGAGAGTGATGAACGACGTTGTAAAGGTAGCTTTTTTGTTTTCCATGTAGGTGTTGTTACAAAATTCTAACAGTTGATCATGGAATAGTGGATTCTTCCAGATTACTGCAGGAATGCTGTCCTGCAACAGGACAACATTTAGACCCTATACTGATGGTCTAAATGTGTATAATGTGTTCGACAGTAATTCTGATGGTGCAAGACGAAGGCTACGGTCTTCTTCTGATGTTACGCGGCTTGTTATACCTCGTACCAAGCGTAGATTTGGTGCCAGATCATTCAATGTCTGAGGCTGAGTATAGGCTCAAGCTTCTCGTATAACATTAGCAAAGGTACCTTCCACCAGTGGCTTTAAGCGGCTCCTATGAAAACATGAATTTCCTGGTACTTAAAATTGTATTATATTTGGAATTGTTACTTTTCCTTATTATGCTGTGTAATGTTGAATGTTAATTTTGGATTCTAGTTTGTTGAAAGATGCCGTGTTCTTTGTAGAGCGGCATATAAATACATTTTATTATTATTATTATATCCGCCCATATGTTTCCACCCAATGCACGCCAGCAGAACACCGAGCCACGAAAGTGATCTCTTTCAACCCTTAAATCACTAAAAACACAATTTTTAGGGGTATTACCCCCTAACCCCACCAGGGACGAGGGACCGGGCCCCTGGACATCACCTGGTAAATTGCAGGTCACGGTCACAAATTGGGCCGGTTAATTCACTTTGCCGCGGCCGCTACAAACTCCCATTCCGCCCCTGTCTATGACCATTGGTTTGGGAGTTATAGGGTAAAAATGGCTAAAATGGTTAAAAAGGTCAATTTCTATTTGTACAGGGGTTAAAATTAGAAGTTGCTCCAATTTAATTGAAAAATGAAAGATTAGCTTAATGCGTCAAAATAAGGAATAGTTTGTACCATCTGCAGTGTAGGCTAAAGTTATCATGTTATGCGACAAGATAGGTCATAGGGCAACATAATCCTATTGGCGTTGACCTTCTTTGACCCTTATCTCCGTATACAAACATTTAGCATAATCAAAACTATACTTTTTGGGAGTCCTCTTACCTCATGCAATGATTTGCAAGTATTAAAAAATATTTTTGGTAGTTTTTTGTTTTTTGGATTTTGGTTTTTGTTTTTGACCTTTTTTACCATTTTAGTCAATTGCACTCCCCCCCTTACGCCAAAACCAGTGGTCGTAGATGCTACAAACTATAATTTTGGAATTCTTATTAAATGGGCAACATGGCATACATTGCAATATGATTGGGGCATTTTAAACGTTTGACCCGTGTGTAAACTTAAATTGGCCCAAAGTGATACCACAATTTGAGAGTACTACCTACCTAGCATTGGTGTAGAGGGTCCATACAAACTATCAAAGGTATCAAACCTTTTCTGTAGTGGGAGGTAAACGAATTCCTTAAATAAGGCCCCTATGATATTCTACTCCTGCTCTATTACGTGTAGTGATAACCTGTTAATGTAAATTTGGGATTTCTTGACCGCCTCCGCCTGATCTTAACAACATTAGACAAATCATTCAATATTAGATATAAACGTTTTCATAAATTTTAATTTGTTTTTATTATCAAAGGTACAAATGCCATGCCTGGTAATGTAACAGCTACAGTAATTGGATCGCATAATATGTCCTTTTTGTGGAGTCAACCCCTCTGTAAGCAAGAAAATGAAGTTATATCAACAAATTATACATACAAGTTGGCCAGTAGTAACAGTGAGAAAATTATGTCCGGCACAACGTCACACACCAGTGTGACATTCCATAACCTCACTCCGACTAGTACTTACGTGTTCCTTGTAGCAGCAACAAATGAAGAGGGGACGCTGGATTCAGCCGAGCCGTTAATTGTGTTTACGCAAGCTGAAGGTAACAAACTAAATGACACTAAGTAACTTTTGTACATTGGAGATAATGGTTACGAATTAATTTTGTACTTCTTGGATTTACATTATTTTTTTTTTTAGAATTGTTCAAAAAATAAAATTTTCTCTTCGATCTGGTTCACTTTAATCTAAAAATGTAATGAATGTTAATCTACGTTTATTGAAAGGTACAGTTTCACATAGCTTTCCCATTACTTTCTTGGTATTATTATCTAGAACCTGACCAGCCAAGTGATATCCGTGTGCTATTTCGAAAAGAGGATTCGATCTTTATCACGTGGGATGATTCCAAACACAACAATAATATATATACGGTAAGACCTCAATACTCAAAATACTAAGGATCATTTGAAAAGAACTTCGGGCCCTAGTAAAATCATTGTGCGAATCCGGAATTAATTATTCGGCCAGTGGATATTTCGTGAATATTGGAGCTATCGTGACCCCCCCCCCCTATTGAAACATCTTAACCAATGCTCGAGTTTTGGGGCAAGCTAAAGCCATCTAAACTAGGGCATCCAAACGATATTTCAATCAACCAAAAGAATTAGCCTTTGCAATATATATTTTATACACCCCCTTCTGTTGTTTATGGAGTTTTTATAGTTGGGAATAATTGCATGTACGCTTTGATTGCACCTATATCGCTACGCCACTATTAATAAAATTCTTTAAAAAAGTTACTTTTATTATTTTAGATCGACTACCACATTGTTTCGATGCCGTACGACTTGGAGTTTTCATATAATGATACCTTTGATGTATTACGAAAAAAGAGACAGGCATCTATGGAAACAGAAGGAAATAGTTTAGAACTCATAGATCTGTTGCCTTCGACCAAGTATGAAATCAAATTCTACGCCAATAACGAGGTGGGACGAAGTCTTCCAGCAGTAATCAACGCTTTTACAAAACCGGCAAACGCTAAGTGTAAGTAGTATTTGAATATCATGGTGTACCATCAAGTTGTAAAATTGAGTTTTGTGCAACACTAAATATTGCGCAAGTACTTTCACAGTTTGGCGTACTCTAGTTGACGGAAGACAATAACGCTGATGAAACGCAGTGTTAAATTTTCCTAAGTTTTACGGAAGGGGTCTTTTAGTTTTCTTTTCGCCTGGAAATAATAAGCAGGGTTAAAACGACAATTTTAATTATCTTTCCTGTCTCAGATATGAGTGTTGATAAACCAGTTACTGCTGTAGATGGCAGAGTTACCATGGTTACCAATACTTCTCATGTGGGCATTGTTCTACCTGAAGTTAAATCCATGTTCGCTACGTAAGTACCAACTTTCCATTTTAAACAACAACAAGGACACCCACATCCTACAACCCCCCTATAATTCCGTAGAATTCATTATAATGATCAAAATCAAACTAAGTGTTGGGTTGTTAAATTGTACCCGCGTGCAGTGTCCCAAAGAGTTGCATGGAGAGTTTGATTTCAAATCCAGTTGAAGGAATTGGAATATATTTTTACTGATTATGAAATCAATAGTCTCTTCAGGTACTCCAGGTGGTAATAGCTGCATTACTGGACAGCTGCCAACATTCTAAATAGCTAGTGTATTTCCCACTGTTATGCAATAACCTTTACAAAGCATTACAAAATGTGTTAAAGATGACTTGTTTTTTTAATTCTGAACAGGTAATACTGGAACAATATTATTTTGAGGAAATAATTTTTATCAGAAATTTGCAATATTCATAATACTAGATGTAACAGAAATTTGAGGAAACTAAATTCATATGCACGTTCCTACAAGGGAGAACCAAACTGCAATTAAAACCTTCTTTACTTCATGCATACTTCTGTCCCAGAGGGTGTTTTGAATCAATCCCACAATGCATTACAATATGCCTATACTGTACTGTACAAAACTTATGTCAGTACTTAGGGATAAAGTGTTCCAGAAGAACATGGTCATAATCATGCTTAAAATTATTTAAGTACTAATGCTTTGTGGGCGAAAATGAGCATAGAAGTCAGGATTTTATGTGTTAAGAATAGGATTTTTGTGGGATCACATGACCCTGTTGAGGTGAAAATTCCCAAAACTGGTGCATTGTGAGATTGACTCAATACACCCTCTGCTTCTGTCCATTTATCATAAGTCACCTCCTGGCATTCATACTCTGTAAACAGAAAAATAAGATAAGGAGCTGAAAATTGACAGAACTAGAGGAGATCTTATTCATTAGAAAACTTAATATAAAGTGCACCATATTTTCATGATTTTAGTGATGCTATTTTTGTACATGTATCCAACCTGACGATCACCGCCAAAAAATAGGTCGTTATTTTTCTTGTTAGAGCTAGTGGATATATATGTATATATGTAATATTCATATAAATAATATATATAGGGAATCGACGTAACTGCCAATAGATTCGGCATTTTTGAGGTTTTTACTATATTAAAACGATGCCTATGATGCCACGATGATAAAAATAACGATGATGGTGGCAATAACGATGAAATAAGGCAACATCGAGCTTGACGACATTGATGATACTGATCGATGATGATCAATGGGGATGATGATGACGATCGAAAATGATGATGATTGATGACGATGATGATGACGACGACGTTATCGTTCGTTGTAAAATATAGCGCAGACTGACCACGATGACGAACGAATTAGAAAATAACAACCTCTTACAAATTTGGCTCCTTAAAATTAATGTCTTTAAGTAGTCGCCAATATGTTTTGTAATTCATTTTTGCAGAAAAAAAAACAAATTTCACGTGTAAATATGTTAGAAGGAACACGAACATTGTTGTGCATGTTACATAAAAATTAATAAATACTGTGCATGTTGCAACACACAATAAACACTGGCTAGAACTGTTCATAAATTGAGCTCAGAAAATACTTGAAATGTAACTGGAATGTTTCATAACTCAAAAGGTTTTGGAGGATAAAGTGGTCTATACAACATATTTAAAAAAAAAAAAAAAAAAAAAAAAAAAAAAAATTTCTCATTACATATATAGTTCCTATCTTTTAAAGTAATGTAAGTGTAATCCAAACTTGAAACGAATTAACAGTAAAAATGCGAATATACTCAAAAGTAAAATCTGACATAATCTAAACAATTTAGAGGGCACTAACCTGCTAACGCTTATACAAACAACTTCTCAAAGAAAATACCAATTTGTTCCTTAAAGGGGAGTTTTTTAAATGTATTAGTAATTATTTAGTTTGCAGAATACATCAAAGATACTCAATTTTTGACAATATGCTTACCAAGTATTATTTTTGTAACACAGTTTACTAAGGATGGGGTGGTAAACACCCGGGAATTCATTATTATAAAGCAATAGATGATTTCGATGTTGGTACCAGTTGATAGCGTTGGTCCTCCGTTTTCTATTGCTTCAAACATAACGGCGTCACAATGACGTCAAAGTTCACAGGTTGGCCAAATTGTTCATTTCCAGAGACATACGGCAGAGTATAAAATGCAAAAATGAAATTTTGCATCAAAAAAGGTAGGAATATCGTATTTTCATGCGGGTTTTGGCCCCAAATGATATGGAAAATGACTAGTTTTTAATCAACATATAATTTTAGAGCCATACAGTGCACAATATTTAAACAAATGAACTAATGACTAAAATGTAATTGCAGTATCATTTATAGTAGGCGAATAATGTGCCCGAGATCGGAAAAACTAAATAATGGCGCCCATTATTTTTATTTTTTCCGCCCGAGGATGCGTTATGAGCCCATAGATGATACTACAAAACCTTTATTTCTATTCAATTAACTAAAACAACTTAATTTTATTTTGTTTGTTTGTATAGGGTTTAAGATAATAGGCCTAATTTATGCGTATTTTGTATGCTGATGAATGAAAATAAAGATATGATAAAAAATGCATTAGCGGCTCATTATTAGAGAATGGGCAGTAAACTGACCAATCAGAATGCCGCATTTTCAATAATGGGTATTAGAGGGAATAGAACCACTCCCCACCAATCGACTTCGACTCTAACCCCGGTGACGGTGCTACCTTTGCATTTGTTTTGCCAAAATGCCCGGAAGGATGTGAAATAATTATATGGAAGACTTTACGAAAGTTTTTAACATTTTTGCGCACCGGAGGAAAGTTAATCACTATATCCCCCTAAAAGTGACAAATTTGGTTTATTTGTACAAATGTTAAAACTTGGATAATTCTTTTTTACGACGCACAGACCGTAGGTTTCAATTAGTACAAGTAACATAATTAAAGCGCAAATTAAAATGTGAAATAACATGACAAATCCCTCATGAAGTAAAGGTAAAATTCACCGATTGCTTTAAATCTTGACAGACCTATATATTATCGATTTTTATCACCGAAGTAGCAATAATTGTCCCAGTGAATACGTGTTCGTTCGCATTTTGTCTGGTGTGCTTTTAGATATTTGGACACCCAAATCTATCGAATACGGATTCAATCGTTTGTGAAACCCGTTTTATACAATTGGTGTTATTCGACTGCGACTATTTTGGTTAGGAGATGTAATTTTACTTTAATTTTTGGGTACAATTAAAGAGTACATAAAATGCAACCAGAATCAACTATTAACTCAATTTGACCAAAAAATCAGATTCGACACTATGTCGTGATCACGACGATATATATATATATATATATATATCTATATCGTCGTGATCACGACATACTGTCGAATCTGATTTTTTTGAGAAAATTTAGTTGATTCTGGTTGCATTTTATGTACTCGTTGATTGTATCTAAAGATAAAAGTTAACTAATATCGCCTACTCAAAGTAGCCCCTGTCGAATAATACTCAATTGTATAAAACGGGTATCACAAACAATCGAATACGTATTCGATTGCTTAGCGTGTCCAAATATCTTAAAGCACCCAAATAAATTGCAAACGAATTCGCTGGGACAAATATTGATACTTCAGTGATCAAAATCGATAAAAGGTCGGTCAAGATTAAGACAATCGTTGAAATTTACCTTTCTATACTTCATGGGGGATTTGTCATGTTACTAAACATTTTAATTTTTGTGTTTTAATTATGTTTTGTTAATTGAAACCCACGGTCTGTGCATCGTGAAAAAGAATTATCCAGGTTTTATAATTTTTTACAATTGATTATAAATAAACCAAATTTATCACTTTTAGTGTCAATAATCCTCGTTTTGCCAAAGGGAAGGGGTCACTACCCCAGGTGACCTTTCCTCCGGTGCGCAAAAAACGTAAAAAACTTTCGTAAAACTCTTCCACATACTTGTTTTCACATCCTTTCAGCATTGTCACCAGAGTTAGCGTATACGCCGTCAAAGTCGTTTGGCAGAGTGGTTGCCAACTAAGAATAATGCATTTGTTTAAATATTGTGCACAGTTTGGCTCTAAAATTATATACAAATAGTCATATTCCATCACTAGGACCAAAACGCACAAGAAATTCTGATATTCCTACCTTTTTGGTGGAAAATTTCATGTTTGCATTTTATACACTGATGTGAGTCTTTGAAAATGAACCATTTTGCCAAGTAGCGAACTTTGACGTCATTGTGAACGCCATACTACGCATTTAATGTTGGAACTAATAGAAAACGGAGGTCCAAATCTATCCACTGGTACCAACACATCATAAGCATTTATTTGCTCTATAATAATGAATTCCTGGGGTAGTTACCACCCCAACCCAATGGTAAACCATGTTACAAAAATAGGCTTTGTAAGCATATTGTCAAAGTTTGATTTTCTTTAGGGTTAATTTGGATATTCTACAAACTAAATGATTGCTAATACATCTTTTTTAAATCGCCTTTCAGGACCAAATTGATATTTTCTTTGGGAAGTTTGTATAAGCGTTGGTGTCCTCCAAAATTGTTTACATGTTAGATTTTACTATTGAGTATATTACACATATTAACTGTTAATTCGTTTCAATTTCTCTATAGACCAGTTAACAGCAATGTTTGTAAACATGTTAGGGCCTGGTAGCTTGAAGTAGGTCGGCCTGACTGTTACACACTGGGCAATTATGTCTGTTAGAGTTTTAATACTATGGGCCATAACGATTCGCAGGCATGGATTGGCAGGCAACAAAAGAAAGTGACGTAGGATGTTAACTGGTCTATATATATGGTGAGTCAAAAAAAATTGACCCTGATTTTGTCCACCATTTTGAATTTTTAAGTAACATATATATTTAACATGTCTGGTATTATCTGAAAGCTTAGTTCATTATCTTTAATTTGCTGCAAAAGTAATTCACATCGGTTAGGTATAGGCAGAGCTACAGTCGTTTGAATCAAGTAGTCTGTTTTCCGTTCTGTCCACGGATTCGCATTAAAATGAACGGCGTTCAGCGAAGCAAATCGGTGTCCAGAAGAAAATCGGGCTATTTAATGACTGCTGAATAAATGCGACGCTATTTAACCCCACAAAATTCAGTCGCAATTTACCATCGATGCCTTAACACTTCTACGACCTCATCACTCATAAAAATCATTTGAAAAATAAATTAACTTGATAGATGTATCATTTTCTGGAGGAGTTGAATGAATCATACCATATGAAGGAACAAAAATCGGTGACAACCTTTTGAGTTTGTAGACCAAAATATGCCACATCTTGGAAAAAAAGTGATTCAAGTAGAACTTACCATTATCAATGACTTTTACACCTTTAGATACCACTTTATTTCACATAAACATAGACAATACCCCTATCATTATTTTTGGGGAGTCATTGGCTTAATTAGCCACCGTGTATTCAAATGGGAATCCGTGGATAGGGATAAAAACTGACTACTTGATATAAAAGACCGTAGCTCGGCCTATACTTACCCGATTGGAATTTTCTTTGCAGCAAATTAAAGAAAATAGAAATTGGCTTTCCGATGACACCACATATGTTAGGTATATGTTATTTAAAAATTCAAAATGGCTGAAACAATCCGGGTCAAGTTTTTTGACTCACCCTGTATATATATTAAGAGTGTACAATATTTTAAAGGATAGGAGGTATTTATGTAATAAGAATTTTAAGAAAACGACAAAATGGCCGTTATAAATTTCGATTAGACCGCTTTTATGTCCTCCAAAACTTTTTAAATTAAGAAACATTCCAGTTACATTTTAAATATTTTAACTTAATTTGTGGACAGTTTTAGCAAATATTTATTGTGTGTTGCAACGTTTATAATATTTATTAATTTTTATATGACAGGCAGTGCAATGCTTGTGTTCCCTAACATATTTACACATGAAATTTCCTGCAAGAAATGAGTTAAAACCATATTGTCGACTGATTAAAGGGATTTTTTTAAGGAGCCAAATAATGTAAGATTGTAATTTTTCTAATTTTCGAATCCGTTTGGTCACCGTGGTCTGTATGTCGGCGCTATATTCATTTACAACCAACGATATCAACAGTTAAAAGTTTAACCCTTGTGGAAGTCGTTTGTATACAAATTTGCCTCACCATCATTACCCATTACATCATCGCCCTCACCCATCATCATCGATCATCATCACCGATCATCATTATCATCGATCATCATCGTCATCGATCATCATCGATCATTATCGATCATAATCATCGATCATTATCGATCATCATCATCGATCATTATCGATCATCATCGTCATCATCATCGTCATCATCGTCATCGTTATCATAATCGTCATCGTCATCATCATCATCGTCATCATCGGCTCATCATCGTCATCATCTTAATCGTGATCGTCATCATCTTAATCGTCATCGTTATCATCGTCGTCATCATCGTCATCGTCGTCGTCGTCGTCGTCAGCATCAGCAGCAGCAGCTCATCATCATCATAATATCATCATCAAGTAGCATCATTTTCAAGCTTCAATGTTTCATTATTTCATCGTCACCGCCATCATTATTTTTATCGTCGTGGCTTCATCGGCATCAAAAATAGTAAACCCGCAGCTATAGTAATCTCACTATACCAGCAGTAGAAATTAATGGGTTTCATGCAGTCGAATACGCATTCGACTCCTTAGAACACGGCGAATCAAACATTTGGGTTTTGACAAACTGTCAAATCACATTCAGTGGCCATTTTGAATAAGAAAACAGTTATTTCTTGGTAGTTCAATACTCTCGTCAGTTAGAAAGCATTCACGTCTTTAACATACAAGACTTAAAAAAGGCATAAGCAACTGAAACTTTCAAACGCCGTTTTCCCAGAACTAGCATTTATGCTGATTCGACAGTATGTATATATATATATATTAATAAAAATCAATAATTGTTGGGACAATCTATTTGTAGTTAAACTTGAGCTATTGTACACATAAACTATTTAGATAAATATTGCGTTTCTGTCGTAATTTACTCCAGTAGTTTCATTACATTTCAGAGCATACCAGATTGGTATAAGAAGATCCGATGCATCCCTTTCACTGACTGACAAAATGTTTTTGGACTCTTATCACGAATCACAGCGTGCATATATTGCAGCAGAGTTTAACAAGACACTTGATTTACCAAGCATTTTCGTAGTTGGTGATAACAACACCTATTCTGGGTTTTATAACGCACCCTTAAAGCATGGATTTACTTACTTCGTCTTTTTTGGACTTGTCAGTCAGACAAACAACACGGTCAGTATAATTATAGAATTACACCTAAAACATCATGAGGGGAACTGTCATTATCGGGGTACCATTTCGTAATGTGATGGAAACGCTAGAGCCAATTTTCGTCCTATTCATTCATTGTAGTGTGGGGGCCCATGTGTGTAGATGGACTTGACTTCGCGTGCAGTTCAACTGTATTGGTGTTTTTTTTTGTATTCTACTAGGGATTATCAGAAAAAATGTCAGCATTTTTTCCGTTGACCTTCAGATCAAGAGGAGCTAGCAATTTAAGTTTTACAAGTGATCAAATATTTAAACTTGTCAATTCGGATGTCTTGTTTAATGTTACCATCTCTTGCATATAATATTCAATGTTCTGCATTTTCCCATTTGCGCACAAAATAACGTTCTTTTGTTTAAGATCGCAACAATTCCATGATGAGAGGAGATGATAATATCCACCACCACGAAACAATACGCGCGCGAACTCTTTCGAGTGAAAAGTCATTCTTGCTCTTTTCCCCGTAACGTAAACGTACAATGGTATTTCGCTTTATTTCATTTAGCATTACAAAGGGTACGAATATTAATATATGCCAATTTATACCAACAAAGGAGAAAAAACAAAAGAAAAACTGGATTTTACTATAGACAACTCGTCGTATATAAAGTGGAATATTGAACTTAGAGCCAGAGTGGTTACAAACGGTGTTTCTAGAAAGAGGGTCAGTGTTTTTAGTATCAAAAGGACTAAAATACAGGCGATGTGTTTGCTCAATATACTGGTGAATGAAAGCTATTGAAGTATGCCATAAGAAGAAATGAGTTTCTTCATGGCGTGTTTGTACATGAAAGTATAGCCAGTTCAATAAGAGGTGCGAAACCAAGTAGCCTATTTGCAGCTTATGAAGGACAAAAGGTCTATCTAGGTGTCACAAGCTCCATAACAAAGGGCAGCTATACAACATCTTTCTGTCATATGTCACTGATTTGGAGGCATGGTCGGAGCTTTGCTTTTTACAGATAGTATGCCCTGAAGTTTCACAAACTTTTCTCATTTTTTCTTGATACAAGGATATTTTGGCGGTAAAAAACACCTTACCTACATGATAAAGTAAAACACCAACTCAAAAGTGATGGTGAAATATAACTGTGATGATTATAGAGGGACTCCTGCACGTCGGAGATTGTGGCCCGAAATCATGCTCCAGGACCATGACCAGTCTTATTATCTCATAAGGCAGCTATTCAATTTTTTCTGCTTCAGTCCACAACTCGTATGTTTTTATGATTCCAAATACAAATAAAATCATAAACTAAATTTGTTCCTGGAGTGGGATTCGAACCCACGACCTTTAGATAACAAGACGAGCGCCCACAGACGCACGCCACGCAATCCGAACAGGCAGGAAGTTGTTCTTTTGTAATACTTCAATATAAACATTAACGGAATAAAGCGCACACATAATAATGAATAGCACCCCTATGAGACGAGTTGAAAATATATGCTCCTGGAGCATGATTTCGGGCCAAAATCTCCAAGAATCGGGACTCCTCTCCTTATCCGGCGATGTTCATATAATTGGAAACAACAGAGTTAAAGAAATAACGGAGTTTTAGAATTACAAACAAACACCAAACAAACATATTTACTAAATTCCATATCGCCATACCTTATAACCACATACATCTTTGCTAGTTTGTACGTGGTTGACAGTTTTGATTTTTCCGCGCATAATTTTATTTTCCTGTATTGTATGTATTTCTGGAATTACTTTCACTTTTAATGCATATGTCACTTTATTTGTACGCTATATTAATGTCTCTCTGTATCAGTCAATCGCTTAGTTTGGATTTGACTTTCTTTTCACAAGATTCCTAGACATTTTTCATCGTAAGTAGTGCAATGTATTGAAAGCCATTTTGGCCAACAAATTCAAGACCCGGTTTATAGAAATCCATGTGATCTCGTTGCTCATCACAGGTGATATCTTTTAAGAATAAGTCCCTCTGCCACTCGTTTCAATTTCACATTAGAACGTATCCAACGAATCACACGTGAGAACTGAGTTGCTTCCATCCATAAACGTCGATGAAATGTTAGGTAGACGTTTCATATAGAAGTCCCATTGATGCAAATGAGGTATTGCCATTCACTCCGTCAAGCGCTACTGCACAACGTCATACAGGGCATGACGGAATCAATTGTAATACCTCATTTGCATCAATGGGACTTCTATATGAACGTCTACCAAATGTGAAGCTGTAAGGTCAAAATAATATGTTATGTCTTGTGGACGTCAAGGTCAGAATACCCTTAAACACAAACAAATGAACCTTGTGCACAAATTATCTGAATTTTATATGAAAACACTAGCTGATTTATTATGATTTCAATCAGATTGGTTAAAGAATTTGGAATGTCCAAAACACCATTACAATTCAATAATGATACGCTGATCATAATGTCCACTAATGTCCAGAATTAATGGAAGCATTGCAGTACTTCAACGATGATATGTCCTCACAGCAAATACACCAAAATGGCAGCAGGGTCATTCCATGCCAATTCAACAAATCGAGTACACCATCACATGGATTTCTTTCATTCCTTTTGGTGTATTGAAAGATATGAGAAACTGAAATCCTGAAAATTTGAGCTCTGTACTTCTTTTCGTTTTCACACCACAGCAATTTTAAATTTGAGGGGTGTCACCGTAAAAAAACATGTACCGGTGTGAAATTCCGAATATTCAGAGAGCCATAGTAAAGAACTACACCCCTCAGGTCCTTCAAACTTGGCATTCTGGATAACCTTTTTGCTACAGATTACAAATATGTGAACAGAAAAAATGCACCTTGCCCCAAATTAAAATTACAGGGGGTCAAAAATGGCTCAAAACCACTCGGACCATACTTTGGGGGTCATAAGTCAAAAAGTAAAAGTGATGTAAATTCCAAATTTGGGCTCGTGATAGCTAATCTTAGATTCTACCCTTGTGTACAATCTTATACTTATATCAGCTTCGTTGAAAGAGATATAGCTGTCGCAAAAAGTAAAAAGTCCAATTTGACCTTGACTTGCCCCCCCCCTAAAAACCAATGTCAGACATTCTGCACCACCCAGTTTTTAAAGTGTTTCCTGTGTGTTTCAATGGGAATTCTTTCAAAACTGAATTACATGAAGTAGGGCTTTTTGAAGACCAGTTACTTATAGAAGATACTTAGACACCACAATGAAACTTTGCAAAAATATTAAGCAAGGCCCCCCACAAACATATTTCAAGCAGAATTTATTAACTTGCACAGTTCACTGTTTACTATATAATTCAATTAGGCATAATTAAAGTATTATAAATTCCTTACCAAACAAGACACCAAGCTGAAATTTGGCCCATACCTAGATCAGGTGTTAATAAGGTTATAATATTGATTTCAATTTCATTGTTAGAGTTCTACAAGGTCAAACTTGGATTCAAATTCTTAAAACTGCACTTGAATACCCAGGTTGCAAAGTTCAGAATTCTGTGTACATTTCAATGGGAATTTTGTCTTCCAATAAAGCTGATATAAGCATAAGATTGTACACAAATTTGCAAGCTATATCACTTTTAATTTTTGACGTATGCCCCCCCCCCCCAAGTATGATCCGAGTGGTTTTTGAGCCATTTTGACCCCTGTAACTTTAAATTGGAGCAAGGTGCATTTTTTCTGATCACATATTTGCGATTTGCAGCAAAGGGTAATCCAGAATGCAAAGTTTGAAGTATCTGAGGGGTGTAGTTCTTTACTTATGGCCCTCTGAATATTGAATTTCATACCGGTGTAGAAGTAATTATTGTCCGGCGTACTCATAGTCCGGGAACAATGGTGAACAATAGGGCAATCGATTCAGTTGACTCTTCACGCAACATTAGTTTCACGCTTTATTCCGTTATTGTCTATGGAGCCCCGGACTGTGGCTCCCGCCGGACTATATCTGCTTTCACACCGGTACATGTTTTTGAGGTGACCCCGTCAAATTTAAAATCGCTGTAGCGTGAAAACGAAAAGAGGTACAGAGCTCAAATCTTCAGGATTTTAGTTTCTCATGAATATCTTTCAATACACCAAAAAGAATTAAAGAAATCGATGAGGTGATGGTGTAGCCTTGCTGAGGATTTCATCAAATAACCTACCAATATCATATACTGGCGTTCCGGTTTTTTTTTTATTACAGGAAGTTGGATATAGTTGGTCTCCAGCTCTTCAGGTTACTGTTACAGAAAATGTTGCAGTGGGCATGAACGTAACTACATGTGAAAGTCTGTTATCATTAACAAATACGACAGTATTAAATGCACACATAGGAAAAGGTGAATTGTAGAATAATAGGACCTTGACCTTAAAAATTGTGTGTGTGTGCGCGTGCGTGCGCGCGCGAGTGTGTGTGGGTGTGTGTGTGCGTGCGCGTGTGTGTTTTCATTTAAGATAACCACATAAAATGCGCTTGTTTCCAAAGTTGCAATGTTTTGGTTGAATTGTTCATATTCCTATACTAAGCATTTATTTGTAGTGCACCAACCCATATGATATTTTTGTAAATTACATAGAAAATAATATGAATTACCGGTTGAAATATTCATCTTTTTCTTAAATTCTTTTAAAATAGAAACAATTTACCAAAATTAAGTACGTAATTGTAAATAACTGCAAGAAAGGCAGGCAATGAATAAAAACTTTGAATTTGACATTGTGAGACGGGGGCGAGGCTGAGGACCTCGTGGCCCTCCTTTAAAGGCCCAAAGTTGGCATTCTTTCTAAACTAGTGGGACTTTCGGGCCCAGCAGAGGTAAACCGTCCTAGACCAGGAATTCATGTTAGATATATTGAATTGTGGATGACATTTGTCAAGTAAACACCCTTTTCACGTCGTACAAGGAGCTATATTTTGTTGCCATGGGGTCTATTATCAGCTTTGACTCCGCATCGTGTTTTTGTTTATTATACCACTGGACTTACCCACCATTTGGTGTTCTTACTTTTCATTTTTAACAGTCGAGAATACGTGTACTCGCCTTTGGTTCATCATAGCCTTTTGCGTAGCATGTGTGCTATTTATTTTCCTGCGTATGTTATCTATATGGCTTATTAAAGTAGCCTTTCGGAGAACCTTGAAAGTGACAGAAGTGGAAATTAAACCTAGCGAAGAAAGACAAGGGACCATTAATAGCCGATCAGAAGGATATGTAAGTAGAGAGAGAGAGAGGTTTAGTCCACTCAATATATGGTATGACCTGGACAAAATTGCTACAGAAGGTTTTCTTGCTGTAACTTGTTGTACAAACCCTCCCCTCGCGAACAACATATCAAAAAGGTGGAAAAGGGAAGCATAGCAAGACATGTTAATTGCATAAAACCTATGTGCTATTTTGCCTATATTTTGGTTATTATACAATATATTAAAAGGGAACGACCCAATTTAAGTAAATAAATTTTTCATCTTGATAGAATGGTCTTCACCCCTAAACCCCATCTGTAGAGTTTGCGCTGATATTTCAACCCGTTTTCATGTTAGAGCTAAAACATGATTTTCTTAGCCCCATATGTGTAAAATTAATATCGGTCGACCAAAATGGGGTACATTTTCGCTCATAACTTCTAAACTAAATATCCTTTAGCCCTAAGATTTCACAGGGTAAATGAGAAAAATAGTAGCTTTCTTGAAATGCCAAAATGTTGACCACTTCCGGTAAAATCTTGGAGTATGGGGACGATGCTATTAGCGATCAGGTCACGGCCCTTTAACTCTTGAGTCTTTCTTGCTGTCCAACATAGGACCCGAGGTACTTGAGGTGTAACCTTTTTGAGTTGGGTACGGTGTGTGGTGCAGATAGGTTGATTCTCTTCCTTATTGACGGTCATGTATTCCATTCCATCTCTGTAGGCTAACTTTATCTGTAGCATTCTCAAATGATGCTCTGTGGTAGATCTTGTGCAGCACATATCACATCCCCTGTTAGAACTGCGTAGTCAAGGTCTGTGAGATGCCGACTTTGGGGACGTCTAGAATGTTTGACCGCCTTTTTTATGCTGCTGTCCTACCTATTACCCAGGCTATTACCAAATCACCCCCTTTTAAAAATGTTCACATACTCAATGAGCCCCATTTTCTTCTTTCCTGCTATCCACTTGTATCAGGTTTTCAAAAAATCATCCACTTTTTAAAGAATTTGAACACCCAAATTCAAAATTTTCGCAGCCTACGTGCACATTTTTAACAATTTCATGGCAACAATTTCATGGCAATTTTGAACCCTAGAAAAGAGGCACTTCCTATTTTAACTTCAGGTTTTAACATCATTGGCCCCCTTCTTAAAGTTTCATACTGGATGACCCCATTTTTATTCAGCTTGAGTACCGAATGACCCAGTATTTTGGGTACATTTTATCTAAAAGGACCCGGAAAGGACCCTATTTTCACCTGGCCGAGGCACATACCCATCACTTCGCATGCATAGGGAGTACCCCCTCCGGCACTAGTTGACCCAATGTGTTTGAATAAGAATTTGCTAAATAAAGATCTCCCCATCCCGATTGCAGTCTGACAAGTCATCTACAGTGCAAAATTAATTTTTGGCGCGAAAATTGCGGCCATCTTGAATAATGGCCATCACTTTCCACTTTTAATACATCAATTTTATTGATATATTACTCCCACACTCAGTAGTTTCAAAAAGCTCATCAAAACATATTTATTTCCTTGTGTATAATTTGTACTCTTTTAATTTTTTATGCTTATTTTCTTGTTTGTAATGCGCCTTGATATTCATTGATTTGTCGCAATATAAGTCTTTGTATGTACGAATGTATGTATGTAACTGCAAGTGCTACACACCTTGCAGCCATAGCCATGCAAAACATGTTCAAACACTAAAAGAAAAATGGAAAATCTCCCTAAACATGCATTTATGAGCTATATATCTTTGTCGAAATATGGGCGTATACGTCCACGTAAGATAAATGCAAATTAGCTTGTCTTGCCAGGCTTCCCTTTTTCTACCTTTTTGATAGTTGTTTGGGAGATGCGTTTTATCTGCTAGGTACAGCAAGAAAACCTTCTGTAGCAGTTTTGTCCAGATGCACCTACAATCCGGGAAAAATGGTTAGAACATAATACACGTCTCTTTGAAAAATATTTCTCCTATTCAATGTTGAACCACCTCATGTACTCAACATCCTTGTCACTTCTCCCAACATTGATTGATAGCGGGTGAGGAAGGGTAGGTTTGAGAGACAAGTTCTCGCCTTCATTTAAAACATGGCATCCGTCAAAAACAACTACATTGTAAAATAGACGCATATTTTAACACTGAGTGATTAGTGTTCCAACAACTTTTTTCCCGGATTGTAGTATATTTCATAGATTGAGTGGACTATTTGAAAGGGTGGGAGAGACGGATGTGATAAGAATAATATAATACGATGGAATGTATTTATAGTGGCAAAAGATTGAGAGAAAAGTTAAAATCTGGTAATTCAAAGCTTTTTAAAATGATTCAAAAGCGTGTTGAAGGCTGCTTTACAGTTAAAAATGGGCGGACATGACTTCCAAACAGCCATAAAGTGGTATGATTAGGTTTTTATTGTATACAAAACGAGTAATATGGTAGTTGGGCCAAATCACGATTAAGTCATTCTATTTTCTCTGATGTGACCGGAGTATGTGTATCAACCCAGGTCAAAATTCCAGTTGATCCCAGTTGAAAGTTGTTCCATTTTCCGTGACGGAACTAAGTGGTTTCAACTGTTTTTAACTCTTTGTAACTGGTCTTAAAGTGACAGGAGGAGATTTTTTTAGGATACAAATTTCTCTCAAATTTCACTGGATTGGTTGTAGACCACCTACTGAGAACGTTTCGAAGGTTTATTGGACAAACAGGTGCAAAATAAACCGCAAACCTTGTTTTGATCTTGCCTGCTATCGTAATCGTTCCCCATAGAAACCATGCTTTGACGTGCACGACAGAAACTACTTAATCATCATCTTATTACATAAAGACGGCGTATTCGGCTTATTCACTTCAGGTGTGATCTAATATATTGGTAAGCATTCCAAATATGTAAAAACCGGGGTTCGGCCAAAATTGGGGGCGCTTCTCTCTGGAAATCTCCTCGTGTCTCTTTAAATGAGTTCAACTGGTCTGTAAAACCTAGTTGAAAATTTTTCCATTTTCCGTCACGTAATCAACAAATTCAAGTGGATTCAACTGGGATATACAACTGGTATCAACTGGATTTCAACTGGTTCCAGTTGAAACCAGTTCAACTCTGATCAACTGGAATTTTGACCTGGGAATTTGAAATAATCACGTTCAAGTATCGATTTTACTTCAAAGGGTTGTATTGTTAAAATCTTTCGCCCCTTTTCAACATTTCGGGCGCTGGCAATTAACAAAGGTTTTGATTGCAAACTATTGTTTCTTTGTATTTATTTACTTTCAGATGGTGACATTACCACCACCCGTTCCTGATCATATGCGACAGGATAAGACAAGCTTGGGATGAATAATAAGAATTTCCCACAAGTCATATTCTTACCTTCAGAGGTTGCAAAAGGGTGGATTTGAGTCATCTTTAAAATACCTATTTTAATACATTTACAGTAACACAACTATATATATATATATAGATATATATATATATAATATATATCTCTCTCTCTCTCTCTCTCTCTCTCTCTCTCTCTCTCTCTCTCTCTCTCTCTCTCTCTCTCTCTCTCTGTATCGTCTCCTCGCTCTCTCTCGCCCGCCTTGCAGAAGTCCTTCAAGGCTCACCATTGCTACTCTGTGACTCCAGCTCCCTGGAAAAGAAAATACAAAAGAGATTAAAATATGTGCAGTTAAAACTCCCTTAACATTGCCAAATTGATGAGTGTCAATAGAATTATTCTGAATACCATCCAGGACCCGAATTTTATAAAACCTTGTGCAACATTTTGCTAAAATTGAAGTCAAAGAGACAATTATCAATTAGTGGGTGGTTGTTGCTTTGGAATGGCAACAACAGTAGCCTTCTTCCATTGTACAGAGACTACGCTTCTGTAAGAGTTGTTCAGGATATCAGTAAAAGAAACACTCAACTCGAGTAGGAACGATGGAGTACCGCAAGTAGGAATGTGTTTTATATCAATGTTACTCATGAATAGGCAATTAATGATGCAGTCAAAACTACTGCAACCTCTTGGAATTAAACGGCTGTAATATGCTTTATATGCATTACGACATGAAACACCCTGTGTTATCAAGATGTCACGAATGAATATCACCAGTGTTCTATTGCGCTCTTTGAAGTGTAAACTCATTGAGTCATTGGGTTGTCCGACATGTCAACGGAGCTGTGACTTACCACTGCCAAATCAACGTACTGATTGCAAAGGACAAACAATAGCCATGCACTAGATTGAGTAACAACTTCTCAAGATATAAAAAAAAACGTAATAACTGCTTTCATTTATGAAATCCAAACAACATTTTACCTTAATAAAGTGTTAAAAATTCATCGACATGTCATAGCGATATTGCTCTTAAGGCAATCTGCGGACTCTGACCCATCTATCTTTGAAGTCGGAGTAAAATCAACTTATAAATGAACAAGATGTTATTACAGTCATTGTTTGTATTTCCCTTACACCATTGAACATTTTGCGTATTTAGGGGACTTCAGGTTGGCTTCAAGCAACTGTTTAAAATGAAATCTGAGTGATTATTGCATTTTGCCATAATTGTTGGTACATGTATCACTAAGCTGAAGCAAATCTATCCCGTTTAACAATAATAGTGAGGACAATATCATCTCTTCTATGTTTTACGGGGGTATCCAGAGCCTTTCACGCTTCCTTATCTGACGAAAGCGGGTTCAAAGTTCATCACATTCTCACAGTCTTTCTTTCCTCTTGTTCTCCGACTCATTTCATGTTGTGGTAAACTGGCACAAAAACCAATAAGGCAATAATTCTGCATTTTTTTCAAACTCTCAGTTCTTGCTGTCATTTAGTAGAGTAACTCTAGAATTTAAAGCACTTATTCACTTGATTGATCAGGAATTATAAACCGTCATCATCATTAACGATGCTTTATAAAGCAGACATGCAAGTCGATAGGTTCGTTAGTGTCAATAGACAAGACGGGGAATTCCTCTTTAACTCAATTCACTGCGCGTTTTAACTTCAGAAAAAGAGGTACTGGGTTCGAGACCCGGTCTCTACAGGGCCGAGAAATAAATCGCTGGTATACCTCAATGAGGAATTGGATAATGGTTGCGTGTCAATCCACCATTACCTGAGATGTACCTGAGCGTCCGTTTCAATTTGGTGACATCGGTGTTTCTTGGGGTTTCCCCGTTATCGGAGAGCTCAAGTCGATGGTAGTACTGAGAGTGAGTTAGTAAAAGGCACGCAATTACGTACCATGCAGGAAGCAGGTGTTTAAGACACTGAACGGTAGACGTTTCATATAGAAGTCCCATGGATGCAAATGGGGTATTGCCTTTAATCCCGAAAGCGCTACTGCACAACGTCATTCAGCGCATGACTGAATCAATTGTAATACCTCATTTGCATCCATGGGACTTCTATATGAAACGTCTATCCACTGAACCTGCCTTTTCAGGAAGGAAAGCAATGTCATTAGGTATAAGTTCGCTAGCGTCAATAGACCTAGCTCTATTCACTGCGCGTTCGACTTGAGATCAAGGTGTCCCGGTGTAGAAGTAATTATAGCCCGGCTTTTTCATAGTCCGGGAACAATGGTGAGACCTGACGGTGAATTATTCATTCAAAAATGATAATCTTTGGTAAGTGTTACTGGGTTATTATGTTGTATATAAATAGGCTTACCAAGATTTATATACGATATAAGGGGGGGGGGGGGTGAGCGGGAGTATATATCACTTCATGTAATGTATATTTACACAGCCATTAAAGTGTATTTTCCCAAGACCGATCTTCCAACCATGTGATCAAGCCGTTCCATTAGCATTGAGAGGAGGCTACTTACCAAGGAAAATTTCCATAGAATTATTGGACTGAAAAAAGCAACCACAAAATATAATTATGTTAACCCTATCCATTGTACGCTGACATTAACATCCATGTTACATCAGACTGTCCCTGATTACATTTACTCTACTCACCTCACCAACATTTAGCTTAGAAATATTATCAGTGTTTCATCATGTTAGGGCCATTGATTTATCAACATAGAACGTACTATACACAAAACTCGCTCATATGTATTACATAGACACAATGTTATTTAACAAAAATCTTACCAAAAGCCTACAGACTAAGAAGGGAATCTTATTAATGCAGGAAGTTAAAAGGAAGTAAATAAAAAATAAATGTGGCCGCTGCAATGATGGTAACTGGCCACACTCCACTGATTTTTAAAAATTATAGCTTTGTGATTCCATTCACTTGCCGATTTCACAGGTCACGATTTCAAAGCCTTTTCATTTCAACTAATAAGCAAATGGTTTGATTCCCGACTCTTTTCAAATTGAACATTCAAAATATGCTGCTTCAGCAATTCAAAAAGTATTCAGAATTGGTCGGTTGTAATAGGTTTGGACAGGGCAGCTTCTACTTACTTACAGGACAGTATACCTGTTCAAATTATAAATGATGGAGGTTGGACAAAAGTGGTATCTTTGGACAACTGGCAATTATATACTTGAAGACAGTACATCTTTACTTTTGATCATCCCGCCCATCCCAGCACCAAAGATCGCTCTGCAGAAAACGTACTTTACAAACAAGATAGAAACTAACGTGTAAATTGGCTGGATGAAATAATTCTCATTTTAGTAATTACCTTGAAAATGTTATGTTTTATATTTAGAATAAAGAATGGTGAACCTGAATGCATGATTCTAGCAGTAGCAGAACCTATGATTTAGCTGAACTCAATTAATACATGCTGGAAATCAAGTAAACGATACGCAGACGAGTAAATGTAGTGAATACAAAGAGAAATATATCGGGGGGGGTGGAGTTGGGGGAAGGACACGATCTGCTCGATTTGGGCATTGGGGATTTCCAAACGGTAATTTGTGGAACTGCTACGTGCATTTACTTTGGCAGTCACGGTCCCAGTGACATTAAAAAAAATCATCTCTTAAACCTTTGTTCAAAAGATCTTAGTAATATCATGATAAATTAAGAAAAAATTATTGACTGCAAAATAGTGTAATTTCCAATAACGGTCACTTATATTTAAATATTCGTGACCAGGCCTTGTCTTTAGTCAAGTCTGTGTGTAACCGTTCGATATGCGTAAGAGCGCCCTCCTACCGTTAAGTCTTTGAAACAAATTTGCTGTTGCTGTTAGGTTGGCATGTCCTACCCCCCTGAATTATATGTGGCTTTATTAAGAACAAAGTATAGATTTTCATTACAAATTTGCCCCCCTGCGGGTTCGGGGTTAAGAATAGGCCCGCTGTTCCCCCCTACATGTCGTAAAAGGTACTAAAAGGGGCCGCCTGCGGGTTCGGGGTTTAGAATAGGCCCGCTGTCGTCCCCCCTACATGTCGTAAAAGGCGACTATAAGGGGTAACTCTGTTATCTGAACAGACGGGTTGTATTTAAATTTTGTATTTTAAGGTTGTAAGGTGTTCTATTGTATGACTGTATTTTGATGTACTTAAGTTTTAAATAATAATGTTATATTTGTATTACTCGTATAAGTAGTTAAAAATCTGTATCGGTTAACATAAAACATACCATTTATCAATTACACATGTACATATATAAGACCATATATTTAATCTGTAAAATATTGCCTTAATGTTTCAGTATTGTATTGATTTATCTTGTTTTTAAAGGGGATCTGATGTGATTATTAGTATTTCTATTTTTTTCTTGATACATAGATGAGTGATGAACTTTGTCATCAGTGTATGATGTGTATACTAGTCAGGCAGCAGTTGTCAGCTACTGCGATAATTTTGCCAACTTTGATTTTTCACTTTCATGTGTTCAAAGACATCACAAGGAATCGCTTTCAACTTGTTGCCGAAATTTCAATGCCGTATTTCATCACCTAGCTGCGCTTTTTCAAAATGGCCGCCAAAATCATAGAAAATCGAATAAACGCGTATTGTTTACCAAAAATACCATCTAAAAGGGTGACGTTTATGCGTTAATTTGGCCAAGTGATCGTAAAAAATGCTTTAAAACCAAAACGATGTTCTGGAATGATTGAAGGCGTTATTTTTTTCAAAATGGCCGCCAAAATCATAGAGAATTCATTAAAAGCATATTGTTTACCAAAATAACATCTAATAGGGTTGGGTTTCTGGATAATTTTGGCTAGGTGATCTCTAGAAATGTTTTCAAATTAAAACAGTGTTGTTCAGGAATAATTAATGGCAGGGTTGTTTCCAAAATAGCCGCCAAATCATAGAAAATTAAAAAACTGTCCTAAAGATTAATAAATATATACATCCTTGTCTACCTGGAGAACTAAGTAGTTTAAATTTCAAAACAAATATAATCGTTTATGTTAAAATATACAGTTCTGATGCTATCCGCTAGGAAAGCGAAGGACACCTTTCGAACCTAACACCTATAGATGATATCTATCGCTCTTTTACCAACCCTGCTTGATAGCTCAGACGGTTAGAGCGTCGTGCATGTTATACGAAGGTCGCCGGTTCGAATCCGGCCAACATAGTGTAAACTGAGTCTCATCTGCTCACTATCCGTAGAAACAGTGGCAAAATACGATGAAAATAGCCGTTTTTTACACTTCAATCTGCAACCACTTAAGAACGCAAGTTCTGTTTGGTTTTAGATCGTACCATTTTAAACCTTGTTTTATTAATTTTCTGTGCATATAAAACTCAAACGCTGTTAATTTGTAGTTATCCCGCGTTTTGCATTTTAAAGTCGGATGTTTTAGCTTCCCGTGCATACAAATCCATGCGAAATTCATGAATTTGGGGCATTTGCCCGTCAAACACGTCATTGCTTTCCTCAGGCTTGAAAATCTGGTATCTTTAGATTGTAATTTTATCATGTATAGAGTATAATAGGTCATAACATCGAAGATTAATAGCAATTGGTTTTTTACTTTCTACGCGTTTTTAAGTTTGTAAAAATAGACCCAATTTAGAAAGGATTTAGTCTTAGGTATAGCGGGGTAAAATTAAACTCATTTGAAGCGCCGATCTCTAATATACTTTTAGGTATAGCGGGGTGAAACAAAACTCATTAAATGCAGTATAAGGCTTACAGTTATTTTTCTTGGGAATATTGTCACGAAAATAATTGCTATTAATAATAATATCATCTCTTGTTCTCTGTTGGACTTAAATTTGAAACCACACCATCCTGGACATATGAACTTAAGAAAATATCAAAGAGCCCGTGCTAAGGCTCGTCGCATTATTAAAAAAAGTAAACGGGAGTCTTGGAGGCAATATGTAACCAAGTTAAATTCTAGAACTCCTGTTAAAAAAGCTTGGGATATGGTTAGGAAAATTAGTGGGAAACAGTTGAATAATACCACTTTTCATCTTGATAAATCTGATGGTAGTAAATGTACAGAAGCTCAGGATATTGCCAATTTATTGGCAGATGAATTTGAACACAATTCTTCAAGCAATTATTATACTCAGACATTTCAAAGATTTAAAAATACTGCTGAAAAACAGAAATTAGATTTTTCATCCAATAATGCAGAGGAGTATAATAGTCCATATAGCGGTCACTTAAGATTTAAAATATTCGGGACACAGAGGCACTTGGTCCTGTAGTCCAGTATATGTTTTGTAACCGTTCGATATGCGTTTAAGAGCCGCCCCACTGTTAAGTCTTTGTGAAACTAAATTTGGCTGTTGCTGTTAGGTTGGGCCATGTACTAACCCCCTGAATTATATCTCGGTGGCTTTTTATTTTAAGAACAAAAGTATAGATGGTGCATTACAAATTTCCCCCCATTGCAGGGTTCGGGGTTAAGAAATGGCCCCGCTGTTCCCCCTACATGTAGGGAAAAGGTACTAAAAAGGGCCGCCTGCGGGTTCGGGGTCTTAGAATAGGCCCGCTGTCGTCCCCCCCCTACATGTCGTAAAAGGCGACATAAGGGTTCGAAAGATGGTGATGGGAAAAGGACGGGGGGGATTGAATGGGTGGGGTATTGTGTAGGGTTCGCGACGGTGGGAAGGTTGTTCTATTGTAGACTGTATTTTGAGGGTACTTAAGTTTTAATAATAATGTTATTTTTGTCTTACTGTAATATTAGTTAAAAAATCGTTCGGTTAACATTACTACCATTTATCAATTACACATGTACATCTAAAGGACCATAATTAACTGTAAATAATTGCCTTAATGTTTCAGTTATTGTCCTTGATTAGCTGTATTTTAAATGGGATTGATGGTGATTTTAGTTATTTCTATTTTTTTCTTATAATAGTTTGATGAGTGATGACTTGTCATCTAGTGTAATACTATGAGTGTTATACGAAGTCAGGCAGCGTTGTCATCTGCGATAATTTTGCCAACTTTGATTTTTCACATGTTAATGTGTTCAAAAGTAAATAACAAGGATCGCTTTCAATCTTGTTCGCCGAATTTCAATGCCGGATATTCATCACCTGGTGCGCTTTTTCAAAAAAAAAAATGGCCGCCCAAAATCTAGAAAATCGAATAATACGCGTCTGGTTTACCAAAAAAATATCCATTTAAAAAGGGTGGACGTTTATGCGTTACTGAGGCAAGTGATCGTGAAAACAAATGCTTTTTTAAAACCAAAACGATGTTGTCTGGAATGATGAAGGCGTTATTTATTTTTTGCAAAATGCCGCCCAAAAATATCATAGAGAATTCATTAAAAGAATATTGGTTACCAATAAAACATTAATAGGGTTGGGTTTTCTGGATAATTCTTGGCTAGGTGATCCTAGATATTTGTTTTTTCAAATTAAAACAGTGTTGTTCAGGAATAATTAATGGAATGGTTGTTTTCCAAAAAATAGCGCAAATTCATAGAAAATTAAAAACTGTCCTAAAAGATTAATAAATATCTACATCCGGTCTACCCGGAGAACTAAGTAGTTTTAAATTCCAAAACAAATATAATCGTTATGTTAAAAATATACAAGCTTCTTGATGCTTCCGATAGGGGAAAGGAAGGACACCTTTAGAAACCTAAAACCTATAGATGATGTCTAACGCTCTTACCAACCGCTGCTTGATAGCTCAGACGGTTTTAGAGCGTCGTGAAGGGATAACGAAGGGCGCCTGGGGAGAATCCGCCAAACAGAGTTGGTGTTAAAATCTGAGTCTCAGCTGCTCACTACCGTAGAAAACGTGGCAAAATTGTACGATGAAAATAGCCGTTTTTTACACTTCAATCTGCAACCACTTAAGAACGCAAGTTCTGTTGGTGTGTTTAGATGGTACATTGTTAAACCGTGTGTGTATAATTTCTGTGCATATAACTTCAAACGCTTTTTGGTTAATTTGTACACCAGTTATCCTACGATGGGGTTTTGCATTTTAAAGTCGGATGTTTTAGCTTCCCGTTGCATAAAAATCATGCGAAATTCATTGAATTTGGTGGCATTTGCCCCCGTCAAACACGTCTGCTTGCATAAGGGCTTGAACATTCCTGGTATCTTTAGATTGTAATTTTATCAATGTATAGAGTATAATAGGTCATACCACAAAAGATTAATAGACATTGGTTTTTGACATTTACGGACGTTTTAAGTTTGTAAAAAAAACATAGACACCAATTTAGAAAGGATTTATCGTCTTAGGTTACTGCGGGGTAAAATTAAACCATCTTGAAGTCGCCCAGATCTCTTACAATATTTTAGGGTATATCGGGTGTGAATGAAACAAAATATTAAATGCAGTATAGGCTTACAGTTATTGTTTATTGGGAATATTGTCATGTTCACGAAAATAATTGCTAATAATAATTATAGATCATCTATGGTTCTTTGTTGGACTGAAAATTTGAAACACCCATCTGGAAGATGAATCTTAAGGAACAATAGCAAAGAGCCCGTGCTAAGGTTGTCGCATTTATTAAAAAAAGGTACGGGAAGTCTTGGGGACGGCAAATATTTGTATCCAAGCTGTAAATTCTAGGAAATCCTAGGTTTAAAAAAGCTTGGGATATGGTTAGGAAATAGTGGGATGGAGAAACAGTGAATAATATCCAACTTTTCATCTTGAGAAATTCTGATGGGAGACATGTACAGAAGCTAGGATATGCCCCAATTTATTGGCAGATGATTTTGAACACAATTCCAAGCAATTATTTATACTCAGCCTTTCAAGATTAAAAATATGCTGAAAAACAGAAAATTATATTTTTTATCCAATATGCAGAAGGAGTATAATATAGCCATTAGCATGTTAGAGCTTAATGACTTCTTTAACGTTAGTAAATGGCATGATACTGCTACTGGCCCAGAACAGACAAAATCCATTATCAAATTCTTAAGCATCTTCCACAGGAATCCCTTGTTGGATTGCTTGATTTTTTACATAATTATGGGAGTTGGGATGTTCCCACATGTATGGCGTGAAGCCTACTTACACCAGATTCCTGTCCGAAGCCATCTTGGGTTTTATTTCAAGAGGATGGCCCACAAGGCACCAACCAAAAGGGGAGCAGCGCCAAGCGCAGGGAAATCCAGCTTGTTTATGTTTAAGACCATGGAAAGGATGACTATTTAATGCTCGTCTTGTGTGGTTTCTTGGAATGTAATGGACTGATATCTAGTGTCAAAGTGGTTTCGACGCCGGCTCGTTAGTTACATTGACCACTTGTTCGTCTTGAATATTTATTCGTGATAGGGTGGGGGATGAGTAGGCTAGAAGGGGATCAATGTTGGTTCTCTGTCCCTGGTCTGTCCCTGTTATTTCCCCCTTTTGTGTGTGTCGGTATTACTTGATCTAGAGCAGGCCTATGATACTACTTGGAAAAGATTGGTGGTATTTTTGAATAGAGGATTTGCATAATTAGGGATAGAGGTAAAATGCCTTTGTTATTAAGAATTTTTTGAAGATGTGATTTTTAGGGTTCGTTTGGCGAACCAGTCGATCAGAAAAATATCATAATCCAGAGAGGGTGTTCCACAGGGTAGTATTCTCTGTTACTCTATTCTTTTGAAAATTAATAGTATTGCCCAATAGTGCTCACCACGCAGGAATGGAGAGGTCATTGGTTGTAGGACGATTTGTGGACTTTCCTATTCATTTCTCATCAACAACTATGGCTTCCTGCACCACAAAAAAAGACACCCACCAATGCCACCATTAGTCAGCTATACCCTCCCCCTAACGACCCACCTCAACTGGGCAGATGAAATGGTTTCCGTTTCTCTAAAATAAAACCTGTTTGTATATAGGCATTTTTGCAACAAAAGACGTCTTCATTGGACACTTAATGAACAAATGAATGGTTCTCTATTCCCTTCGTGTCTCCGACTAAATATCTTAGGCTAATATTTGACAGCTCCAAAGTGAACTTCAAGGCTCATATGGACTATTGCGGAAGATGATGTCAAAAAGCTTGAATCTTTTAAAAGTAGTTTCAAGATGGAATGGGGTGCAGATCGCTCAGTTTTTTGCTTCGCCTTTATAGATCAATTGTGAGGATCAAATTGGACTATGGTTGTATTGTTTATAGTTCTGCTCGTAAGTCATATTGAAAAAGCTTGAACCTTTTCAGAATCAAGGTCTTCGACTATGCTTGGTTGCTTTTCGTACCTCTCCTATGGAAAGCTATATGTCGAAGCTAATGAACCTCCATTACAATAAGATGGGGAAAAATTAGCTCTTCATATGCTCATAAAACTTAAAAGTTATGCTGATATCCCAACACCTGAGAGCACCTTTTCGCTAAATTTACCAAATTCTATACTAGTAAACCTAATGCATTCCATCTTTTCGGAATCCGTATAAAAGAGTGGTTGTTTCACAGGTGGTCCACAATGCTGATAACATTAGTCTTCCTTGGACAAATGTTGAACTTGAAATTGACCTAAATTTATTATACGAAGGGTCTAACTGATCTTGTTTTTCAAGCTAACTTTGATGATCTTAGAAAAATAAATATCATCAAAATAGAGCTATTTAACAGATGTCTAAGGTTTTGAAAGGGTGCTGCAGCTGTTTTAAAGTCGGCGCCCCACCACCGTCGAATCACAGTTCAGATTAGGTTACCTGATAAGGCTTCTATTCACTGCTGAATTTGAAGGCACTTAAGTTGGCCTCCTGATTGATTAGCGGAAAACTCCCTCCCACACATGGAGAGTCATTTTATTATATTTACTGATTCACATCGAGTTTATGGTTTTAAAAGGCCCCCCCCCCGACCCGAAGCTCCGTCATCCCTAATAGGCTTGAGCTGATGGAAGCATTATTCCAATTTGTTCAATTGAATTATAAAATCCGTTGTTTTAGCTTGGATTCGGAAGCCACATGGTATTCAAGGCAATGAAAAGGTTGCATTCCCCCCAGGTATTGGCCCGAAGCACAGCCCCATCCCTAATCTGAATTAACAAGGCTGGATCCCATCTACCGATTTAAGGGTTTAGGTAATAGCTATATCAGAAATAGGTGGCAAATTGTGTGGGATTCATTTCTAATAATAAAATGATGCCTTTCAACCAACTGTTGGAGCTGTTGGTAGTCAGGTTTGATTGGAGAAGGGACGAGATTGTATTAGCGCGATTTTGTACAAATTGGTCATACTTATATTGACCAATAGTTCAATTTGCTTAGAGGGGCTGAGCCAGTCCCTCGGTGTATTCTTTGTGACTGTTGTTCTTTTGTAGGAACCACATGTATTCATTTGAGTGGTTTGATTATGAGTTTCGTAGAAAATCTTACGTGTCCCAGATTTGAAAACCTTTCAAATTATTCGGCCTCTTCAGGTGATTAAATTTCTGAAGGAGGCCCGCTTTTTGTTTAATATTTTAAATTTTTAAAAAAAAAAAAAAAAAAAAAAAAAAAAAACTTTTAAAGATTTTGTTTTTTAAATTTCGACACAATATGACACAATGGTGTGAGTTCGATTTAACACTTTAATACTCACTAAATCACGTTGGACTCAAATATTTTTTTAAATATCGACGTGCGTGGTACCTGAACTTTTCCACATGATACAAAACAACACAGCATGGCTTTCAACTCCCCGCGAATGGTGAGACTTTGGTCTCATTCGCAGTATTTTATAATTCGTGTAATTGTACAGATTTTGTTTGTTCGATGTTTAGTGTATTCTTTCATTTTTCAATCATTATGCCTCTTTCGGGATAACGTTATCTCCGTTCCAAAGTGTACCGTTCCTTTAAGGTAATTTAACGCATTATATTACAAAGATAAAATAAGGATTTAGTTTTGAGTATTTTACATTTGAAAGTTCTTCGACATTAGCCAGGCCAGGTTTGTTAGATCAATAGATGCTTCATAGAGTAACATTTGTTGTGGTTGGACATTTGCCATTTTACTCACTCACATCGTGCACTGGCCTACGCGCAAGCCCCGCCCCTCTCTTCATCCCGCCTCCTCCCTCCTTCCCCAACTGGTCTTGCTCTTCGCCTGCCGCCCGTTTTGCCCCCCCCCTCTCCCCGATGATCCACCCCTGGTTTTCTTCCGGGTCGTCCCTAGGGGCCCACCTCTTCGGTTGGCTTCTTGTGTCTTGCCTCTGTTACTCCCCCCTCATTTCCTGGGTCTTATGTTTTTCATTGCTTTCCCCCGCCCACCGCTTTGATCCCCTTGCATGGTCTTCTTTCCCTCTTAAACATAATTTTGGTGAGGGATTTGATTTAAAAGGGTTAGTTAAGGTTTTTATAACAATATTACATCATGTGTTATGAATAATGGGCATGCGTCGGAATTTTTTTAGGCTTTTTGCGGTCTCACCGTTCAAGGTTGCCATTAGTCCTTTACTCTATATAATGTGCGTGAGATTTAAATTTGGCTTTTAGAAATGATAAGAAGCTGCGGCATTAAGGTTGGGGATACTGCATTATCATTAGCGATATGCTGATGATACTACAATGTACTACAGACAAAAACATCACTTTGTAGAGTTATTGATATTCTAAATGGTTTTAAAGTATCTTCCGGTCTAACCTTTAATAAAGTTAATTTGGATAAATCCGAAGTGCTTTCTCTTGGTTCTTATCGGGATAATCCACTGATATCTCAGAATGGTATGTAATGAATATTTACAAGTACTCCAGTTAGGTTTGTTGGGTGTGGCTCTTTACTGCTCCGTTAAAACCAATTTGAGCGTGATTTTGTCCCGAAAACTTAAAAATTCAAGGAAATTTTGATTGA
Source organism: Ophioderma brevispina (assembly GCA_023653785.1). Lineage (NCBI taxonomy): Eukaryota > Metazoa > Echinodermata > Ophiuroidea > Amphilepidida > Ophiodermatidae > Ophioderma > Ophioderma brevispina. The sequence continues at coordinate 137,871 of JAMKCH010085302.1, forward strand.
ATTCTGGTCCATGAGAACCAAGCCAATAGGCAAAATAATGTTAAGGTCCTGGGCCATTTCCAATTCAGTTTTTCTTTTTCAGTATTGCAATGCCACCCAGAGGATTTTTAATTGAAGTCACTTCGGTTCTTTTTAACTTATTTGGTCTGGAAAACCAGACAAAATAAGGTAGAAAAACTATAATTGGGGCATTATGTGAGAAAAGGAAGGTTTTTAAAATGGTTCATATCCTTCAATTATAAATGGTCGAAAGTGGCATGGATTTAAGAGAGCCATTTTAGAAGCTAATAATACCTGGCAATTGGAAATGTTTTATAAGTATCTATGCACCAAGTCGGGGAGGCAACTTGTTTTTGGGAATGTAACATTAAACCCAATGAAAAATGTATTAATTTAATTAAAAATGCTTTCATATCTGAATTCTTAATGGCATGGTGTATCTGGAAATTTGAACCCCTTCATGTACAATTTTGGCAAATCAGGTTGTGGGTCTGGAATAATACCTAAATTAGAATTAATCAAAGTACATTTGCAAGAAGAGATTGTATGAAAAAGGTGTTCAATAATCACTGATCTGTTGGATATTGCGGATAAAATTCTTTTGTTAGTTTTAAAAAACAAATATGATATCAAGTAATTTCCTTAGTTAACAGCCTTATATTCAGGATTCCAAGTTTATGGAATGAAGGTTCCACCCACGGGGGGGAGGAGGATTGAGGAGAGTTAATGAACATGCACTTCTCAGATTGAATTGATTAATCGGGTTCAATCTAATAAGAAAGTTTGTAGTTGGTTCCACCGTATTGGTGTGGAGAAGTTGTCAAAAACGCCTGCTGAATCAGACACTAAGTGGGCCATTATTTTTCAGATATGGACTTGAGTTGGAATGAAATTTATAGAATACCATTGCTCTCCTCCAGTCGACTCAACTAATTAAAGGTATTTTCGTTTAAAATTCTAATAGATTTATTGGTATTAATGAAACCATGTTATAATAATTATGGCTATGTCGATTCAAATCTCTGTAATTTTGTAATACTGAGCCAGAGACTCATTATTATATGTTGGGCAATGTGGGAAGTCTGCCATTTTCTGGAAGGAGGTTCAAGATCGAACATATTTAATCGACGGGGTACTCGAACTATGAAGATGTAGTATTGGGTTTTTTAATGCTAATTAATCTTGGAATGAATGTAACCATTCTTTTGCAAAGCAATTTATCTATAATGCTAGATGCAATACTCTAAAACCTTGATATTAACACTTTCAGGAAAATGTAAAGATGTTTACAATACTGAACGTTTATGCAGAAAAGAACCATAACCTGAAATGGGTAAACAAATGGAATTGTATCCACTGTAACATTCAATATGACAATTTTGTTTAATCATCTTGGGTTATACCCATGTACATGTATTTTACGCTGTGCTATTTGATTTGAGAATTATGATAATAAAATGCACAGACGCTGAGTGCCCTTGGAAAAGAAAAAAAAAAAAGATAATAAGTCATTCTTTTCTGTACCTGGCGAAGTAAGTATTTTAAAAAAGTTGCCCTCCCAGTTCCCCACACAACAATGTTGGATTATTCCCCGATGAAACACCAGATTTTGCAAGTATGTATTCAAATTGATTAGGGGAGGGGGGGGGGTCAGTATGGTTCGACACAAAAGTGTATGAACATTAGACACTGCAGTTCCATTTATACATATGCAATAAGGCCAACTAATCCATTAATGTAATGCAGAAAATCTCTTTTTAATCATAATTGGATAATTAATCAGTGAAATTAGTAGATATATTTTGCATATTAAGCGTTCATACTGGTGAATACACACACCCAACACCCACTTACCCTCCACATTTATTAATAGAGGTATTGCTAACAGTGAGCAAATTGAGACTTTTGGCAGCAAGTTTACGATTGATGCAGGGGTTTTATTTCACCCTTGTGGCAATCTCTTCCATTAGTGTATGCTTTGGCAGCTAGACGGACAGAGATGGCATGTCATCACAGAGGTTCGCGACCCGTTTCAGTCATGACGGACGTACAAAACAACAACAATCTATAGGCCATTGACCTGTGTTTTCAAATCCGGTTTAAATTTGATCCCAGGGTTGAATGGTAAAGTTTTGGACGGGGAAAACGTAACTAAAAATCGCTGGAGTAACGTAATGTGGGTTTAGGGAGGGAGAAGGTTGCTGGTAAAACAAGTATTTAAAAAAAAATGTGTTCGGGTCGCCAGGGCATTAATTTTACTAGAAATGAAGACTGCAACATTAAACAGCATTTAAGAGGAGTAGATGGTTTTCTGATTTGAAGTTGCATTTAATTACAGAAACATGTATTTAAAAAAGAAATATAACTGATGTTTAAAAGTAGAGGTTTGATACATGAGTATAGGCTTTCAACTTGATTCCCACGTTGACCTGTGTAGGTGACCTTGACCTCACTAAGTTGTGAGCTTTAATTTAACATAGTTAAGTCAGTTAAGTTAAAAGCTTAATTTGAGCACGTAAATTAAAACCTCCTGTGCATTTCAAGAAAAGAAATAGAAAAAACGCCAAAGTGGGTGCCAAAATGAGTGTTTAAAACTGAATCCCAAGTTTTATAAACTTTAATTTAATGTAGGTTACACCTTCCTGTCATTTCAATACTAAACGGAAATAAAAAGGGCGCCCAATTTTTTTTTTTTGGGCGCAAAATATGTAAAACTGCCTCCCTAAGTTATGAGCTTTCATTGATGTGTACGAAGACTCTTCCAGTCATTTCAACTAAAGAAGAACATAGAAAAAACGCCCAATTAGGAGCAAAATGTGTAAAAACTCCATCTCCCCAAGTTACGAGATTTTAAGTTGATTTGTACGTAAAATCTCCTGTCATTTCCAAGAAAGAAAAATAGAAAAAACCGCCCATGGGCGCAAAATGTTGTTAAAACCTCGCATACAACAAGTACAAGCTTTAATTTAACGTAGAGTTGCACCTTCCCTCATTTCAAATAAAGAAAATAGAAAAGGAATAGAAGGAACCTAAATTCCCAAGTTAAAGCATTGAATTTAATTTCAAACCACTGCACATGCCCCGCATTCAATGCCCCATCCCTCTGAAAAGCACGAGAGGTGATGACACGATGGGTTGAATCTACTATAGTAACCTAGATTTCCATCTTTTGGAATCTGTATAAAAGAGGGTTTTTCACAGTGTTGTCCAAATGGCTGAGAAACATTAGTCTTCCTTTGGACAAATGTTGAAACTTGATATTGACCTACTTTATTATTAAGTAAGGTCTAAATGATCTTGTTTTTCAAGCTAATTGATGATCTTAGGAAGAAATATCATACAACACGAGCTATTTAGACAGAGGGTCTTAAGGTTTTGGAAAAGGGCTGCTGCAGCTGTTTGAAGTAGGCGTGATCAATGTCAGAGTAGGTTACCTGATAATGCTTCTCTTTTCATGCTGAAATTGCAGGCACTTACGTGGCCTTTGAATTCGCGGAAATTTCCAATGAGAGTCATTTTATTATATTACTGATCCCTAACTAGTCTTATGGCTTTAAAAGGCAGAGAATGTCGTAAGACCTATATTGCTGAGCTATTGGAAGCATTCTTTCAATTTGTCTCAATTGAATAAATCCGTTGTGTTTTAGCTTGGATCGGAAGTCACATTGAGTATTAAGGCAATGAAAAGGGATGCTTGTTGAGAAAGAAAGAAGCCCTTAATATGATCGAACAAACGCTTGAGATCCCCTTACAGATTTAAGTTTAAGTTAATAGAATATATCAGAAATAGGTGGCAAAGCCTGTGGGATTATTTCCTATAATAAAATTGATGCCTTTCAACAACTGTGGAGATGTTGGTAGTTAAGGGTTGGATTTGATTGGACGAAGGGACGAGATCGTATATGTAGCGCGATGTAAAATGAGTCATACTTTATATATGCCATTAGTCATTTGATTGAGGTGAGCCAGTCCCTCGGTGTATGCCTTGTGATTGTGTCTTTCGGTGAATGAAACATGTATACTTGAGTGCGTTGATTATGCGCTTATGCGTAGATAGAAAAATATACAGTGTCCAAGATTTGAAAACATTTCAAGATATTTAGGGCCTCTTCAGGTGATCAATTTCCTGAAGGAGGCCGATTTCCCGATCGACGATTTGTTTAAATATTTTTAAATTTTTAAAAATGTGACTTGAATTAATTGTGGGTTATCTTTTAAAGATTTTGTTTTTTTTAAAATTTTCGACACAATAGGACACCATTGTGTTGAGTTGTAGTTAACTTAATAACTCACTCACTCACTGTGGACTCTTAAAAAACATTTTTTTTAAATATCGAGTGGTACCTGAACGTTTCCAAATGGAGTTACAAAAACACAGCATGGCAAACAATGAGAAGATGGCTGAGACTTGGTCTATCGCAGCATTTTATAATTCGGTAATTTACAGATTTTGTTTGTTCATGTTATTTTATGTCTTTCCTTTTTCCATTCATTATGACTCTTTCAGGGATAACGTATCTCGTCCAAAGTGTTACCGTTCCGTGAAGAGTATTTAACGAAATATTACAAAGATAAAAAAGGATTTAGTTTGGAGTAGTATTTTCCTTGAAGTTTATTCTATTAGACAGGACAGGTGTGTTAGCTCAAAACAGATGCCTCATAGAGTAACATTGTTGCGGTTGGAATTGACATTTTAAACCCACATCACATCCCGTGCACTGGCCTATCAAAGCAAAAGATAATTAAGTCATCTTGTCTGACTGTACCTGGCGAAGTAAGTATTTTAAAAAAGTCCTCCCCATCCCCCACCAATCAATGTTGGATTATTCCCGACTGAAACAAGATTTTGCAGTATTCAACATTGATTAGGGGTAGGGGGGGTTCAGGTGGTCGACAAAAGTGTATGCACATGTGAGACACTGCAGATACATTTCATACCTATGTGGCAAATAAGGTCATGAATACTTTAATGTAATTGCAGAACTGTCTTTTTAATCAATAATCTGATAATTTAATCATTGAATTAAGTAAGATATATTTTCCATAATCTTTCTACTGGCTTCGAATAACACCACCCCACACCCACTTACCCCCCACATTTTATTATATAGAGGTATCCTAACAGGAGCAAATGAGACTTTAGCCGCAAAGTTACGAGATGCAGGATTAAAGCCCTTGTTGGACAATCTCTTCCCTCAGTGTATGCTTTGGCAGAGCAGACAGAGATGGCATGTCATCACAGAAGTCGCACCCGTAATCCATGACGGCACCGTACAACACCAACAATCAGATAGGCCTTGACCTTGTTTTTAAATCGGTAAATTTTATCCAGGTTTAATGGCTAAAGTTTTTGGAGCCAACGTACTAAAATCTCGCTTTGACGTACATTATGGGGTTTAGGGAGAAGGTTCTGTAAAACAAGTATTTAAAAAAAACTGTCGGAGTCCCAGGCCATAATTTTACAAGAAATCAGGCCTACATTAAAATCATTTAAGAGATGAGTAAGATGGTTTTCTAGTGAAGTTGCCTTTAATTACAGAAACATTATAAAGCATATAACGCTTTAAAGTAGAGGTTTGATACATGAGTATAGATTGCAACTTGATCTCCCGTTGACCCCCGTTTTGTAATGTGACCTTTGACTCCCATATTTTGTAATCTTTAATTAACAGTCAGTTACGTCAGTTCATTAAAGCTTAAGTGATGGCACGTAAACTCTCCTGTCATTTCAAATAAAGAAAATAGAAAAACGCCCAATTGGGTGCAAAATGTGTTCAAACTGAATCCCCAAGTTATAAACTTTAATTTAATGTAGGTTACACCTTCCTGTCATTTCAAATAAAGAAAATAGAAAAGGCGCCCAATTGGGCGCAAAATATGTAAAAACTGCATCCCTAAGTTATGAGCTTTAATTTGATGTACGTAAAACTCTCCTGTCATTTCAAATAAAGAAAATAGAAAAAACGCCCAATTAGGCGCAAAATGTGTAAAAACTGCATCCCCAAGTTACGAGCTTTAATTTGATGTACGTAAAACTCTCCTGTCATTTCAAATAAAGAAAATAGAAAAAAACGCCCAATTGGGTGCAAAATGTGTTAAAACTGAATCCCCAAGTTATAAACTTTAATTTAATGTAGGTTACACCTTCCTGTCATTTCAAATAAAGAAAATAGAAAAAACGCCCAATTGGGTGCAAAATGTGTTAAAACTGAATCCCCAAGTTATAAACTTTAATTTAATGTAGGTTACACCTTCCTGTCATTTCAAATAAAGAAAATAGAAAAAACGCCCAATTAGGCGCAAAATGTGTAAAAACTGCATCCCCAAGTTACGAGCTTTAATTTGATGTACGTAAAACTCTCCTGTCATTTCAAATAAAAAAAATAGAAAAAAACGCCCAATTGGGTGCAAAATGTGTTAAAACTGAATCCCCAAGTTACAAGCTTTAATTTAACGTAGGTTACACCTTCCTGTCATTTCAAATAAAGAAAATAGAAAAGGAATAGAAGGAATTCCCAAGTTATAAGCTTGAATTTAATGTACGTTACACCTTCCTGTCATTTCAAATAAAGATGTTGCCTAAAACTTCGTCTTAAATAATATCCACACAAGTATGGTATATCTTTAGATATACCACCAATCATTACCACCCTGAACTGACCCCTTTCACTGAAAAGGACCTATGGGAGAAAAGGCAATCCCTTCCTATTGTTTGCCTTTCACCCTTGTCATATACCTCTTGCTCACTGTAGTTTAACTCTACGTGGCCTGATCATTTTCTTTCTTATAACTCTCCTATTCGTTACTCACCCTTTATCTATCCCTGCAACGTTTTAACCAATCTCCCTATTTCCCAGCCAGTCTTAGCAGAGACTAAAATCAAAGAAATGCTTTTTAAGGCATTAAAACCTGCAATGATGTTATTCTTGGTCTGAAATTGCATCGCATTACACACCCAACACTAAAACTCCAAAATATAGTAGTACGATCATTTCTAAAGAAGAAACACATTTGTAATGCAAATGACCTCAGATATAGAATAGACTTCTTCGCAATTTTGAGAGCAGTGGTTTCTATAAAAAGTGTTCGTCTTGTTAAAAGGATTGTCAAAGGCTATCACCAAAGGTTAAATCTTTAATACTGTTTTCTTTAAAAATAGTCTCAAATTGTAACCATTCCACAAGGATTGCAACAGAAGTAGTTGGCACTCTCTTTGTGTTTGGTTATTGAGATAAATGACAAGGTCAATGCCATTGCAGCTAGTCCCTTTTTTGGAACAAGCACGGGTTTCCGACCAAAATCCAAGAACCCTCTTGGCATGTTGACCGCTTTCCATGTAAGCCGCCAGATGTTTGAGTATTTTCTGCGCAGCATTCATCGCGTGCTGATTCGCCGATTCCCGATGACCCGGAATCTTTACGCAATGAAGAAACAACCACGAACTGCGAATTTTCTCGAGAGAGAAAATCGGATCAAGATTAGCCACGGAACGGCCACTTGTGAGGATATGAATAAAATTTCAATTATAGGGCGGCAGAAGGATTGTTCAAAGCAAAGTGGGTCGTTGTGCTTCCTTCTTATCTCTTCCATGGTTAGACAGTACTGCAAAATATGTTTGTTGCACTCTTGGAGGAGCAATATTAAGAATTTAACCTTTGGTAATGACCTTTGACATTTCAATTTTTGTCTTAACCATACGTTGTAACACAGTTTTGGCCCCTGTGTTATGGATTATCCCCTCCTGGATTCCGCCCACAATTTCACGAGGGGCATCCCGCTAAATTTGTTCATTACCTTCATAGAAGACTAATCCACTAACATCCCGTTAGTCGCGTATTTCAGTATGCATCTCGTCGGCTGAATGCAAGCCTAACGTAAGTGACATTTTGTCGAAATTGATTTTTTGGTGAATTTTGAAAGAGGATGTTTTCGCGCATAATTAAACTATGTATGAAGATATGTAAGTGATTAAAAAAATAATTAGAAAAAGAAGATAATTATGTGCAATGTGCTTTTTTCCGCTTAATGCAAAACCAACGTAAGTGCCACTTAACGTTTGTTTTTCGTCATTATTTCGTTTTTCTTGTTTCAGTGCTAGACCAACGTAAATGGCACTTTTTAATCACTTACATATCTTCATACATAGTTTAATTATGCGCGAAAACATCCTCTTTCAAAATTCACCAAAAATCAATTTCGACAAAAATGTTCTCTTCTTTGTAAATACATAATTAGGTTTATCTAGGGGAAATTATGTCATTTATATCATACAAATACATTTCCTATTTTATTTACATGCTATAATTATGGACACACCAGCCATAGACAACCAATAGAAACACAAAAATGTTCTTCCTGTAAAATTAGTCCAAATACACTTACGTTGGTCTTGCATTCAGCCGACAATCTGTATCATGTAACGTGAGTTCTAGAATGAAAGTTGTGTCTAACCTCTTACGCAACTACGATTTGGAAAAAATCCCTGAAGTAGGGGAAATCCAATTTTGAAGATGACGTTTATGTAATGCTATTGATACCCCAATTTTTAACATCGTTGTCACCCAAAGATCCCATATTTGTGGAATATTTTGAAAATTTTCACCCAAAGACTCTGTCTTTTAGAAAGTTTTGTAAACATTTCCTCCAAAGACCTTTGGAAAAGTTTGCATATTTGTTACCTATATAACCCCTATTTTGGGGCGACTACTGAGACTATAAGGTCTGTATGCACAGAAAGTAAGACCAGGTTTAAAGTTAGACCTAGTCTAAGTCAAAATTAGTTTTGTCCAAATTGACAGTTATTCAGCTTTTCTTTATAAAGTAACTAGCAATTTCAAAGATAGAAATGCAAATTTCAAAAAATGCAAAACTTCATGCCAATGCAGATTGTTTAGCTATGGCTTTACATTTGCGCATTACACTAATAGTGGAAGATTTTAGCGGTTGTTGTGCGCCATACAAAGTCTAGGAGACGGGCTGCAAGTTCGATTCGTGCCGTATGGCACGCTCCACGGATCAAATCATGGCGAGTTCCCGCGCATGTCGAGTTCATGCGCTGTATATCGAGTTTACCCCGCTATATGTCGAGTTTACAGCGCTGGCCTATCAGTTTGAAACTCTATGTGCCGAGTCATAAAGCATGTCCAGAATAATCAGTCGAATAAATCATGCCTAGTTTTAAAAATGGACATGATTTTTTTCAACATGTGCAAACTGGACATGATTTTTTTCAACATGTGCAAACTCGACATGATTTTTTTCTCAACATGAGCAAACTCGACATGATTTTTTTCAACATGTGCAAACTCGACATGATTTTTTTCAACATGTGCAAACTGGACATGATTTTTTTCTCAACATGATTTTTCTCGTTAAAGAAAAAAAAATCATGTCGAGTTTGCTCATGTTGAGAAAAAAATCATGTCGAGTTTGCTCATGTTGAGAAAAAAATCATGTCGAGATTTTGAAACTCGGCATGATTTTTTTCTCAACATGAGCAAACTCGACATGATTTTTTTCTCAACATGAGCAAACTCGACATGATTTTTTTCTCAACATGAGCAAACTCGACATGATTTTTTTCTCAACATGAGCAAACTCGACATGATTTTTTTCTCAACATGAGCAAACTCGACATGATTTTTTTCTCAACATGAGCAAACTCGACATGATTTTTTTCTCAACATGAGCAAACTCGACATGA